>JAHHZJ010001024.1:0-80735 GCA_021437245.1 Aegilops speltoides | reverse complement strand
TTTTCGTAGTTTAGATCGAGTATGTTCTTCATACCTACAGTCCACTAAAAAGCCAAAAAATTAGGGTTAGGTCATCATATCCGAACCAATCGAGCCTTTGCATAATCTTTTTCAGATTTGCGTTGTTGAATTTGCGGTTGCATCGCCGTGTCTAGTTGCTGGTCTTAGAGTCTAGTCTTTAGAGTTTCGAGTTCGGTCATAAGTTGTCACGCCGCCGCACCATCATCATCGCCTCGCCATCTACCACCACCGCTTATCCGCCACCGCTCAATCTGTGATCCATATACCACCACCGCTGCCATATACCACCACCGCTATATACCACCACCATATATCCACCACCAATCCGAAGTTCATTGCATATTAGATTTGTTTTCGATCCATCTAATTTCCGATTCGTGTTTCCTTGTCTGAGTAGGTTTCGGATTCCAGCAATCTTTTGCCGTCCGTAGAAGAGGTTGGTTTCCAAAAAAAAAAAAAATAAATAAAGATTCCACCCTCCGTTTAGGCCCAAAATTTTCCAAAACGCACGGACAAAAAATTTTCTCGCTATCCTATTTTTAGGTGTTTCTAAGCGTATTGAGACACTCGCACGTTATAGAAAGTTTTTTTGACCCGCTTCAGCTTTTGGGTCCAGCAAAAAAAAAAAAAATTGGTCGAAAAATTTCGTGCCCATCCTGCTGGGCTTGACCTGGAAGAGTTTTGAGACACTCGCCATTATAGTGATTTTTTTCAAAAAAAGCAGCGCAAAAAAAAGCAGCGCAAAAAAAAGAGAGAAAAAAAAATTCAGAGTGTGCTTTTCCTTTGTTTACGCAGCGCCGTGATTTTGTTAGTGTTCTAGGCTCGCCTCTAGCACATGCCTAGCCTAGGACCAAAGACAAGACTGTCTGCTGAGCGCTTATTCAACTTTGCATCTCTCGAATTGATTATTGTCAATCTTTTTGCTACCATATTATAAGCCTTCCCAGCTCCACATACATCTAGGTCGTATGCTTGACTCTCCCCGCAATCGCTTATCCAAGCTTTGAGAGTTTTGATTACAACGGTTGCCATCACCGCCACCGGGTAAGAACTGTAAGAATTTGAGATTTGCTTGACGGATTTGTGACACCCACCACCACCTCTTGTTAGTAGTCCAGAGGATCATATTCTTGTGTGTTTCTATTGCTGCTAACCATGGCAGGATCACAAGTCGATTTAGACTGATCGGGAGAACATGACTAACAAACAGCTACATGATAAATTTCAGCAAATGATGAGTGGACATGTGCAAGATGTGGTAAACAGATTTGACGAGGCCATGGAGAAGATAGATGGCATTGAGAAGACGCTTGAAACAAAGCTTGATAGCAAGTTTTATGAATTGCTCGCTGCTTTCCACAACCACCGCCGGCTGCACCTATCGCACCTCTCGAACGACAACAACTACGCCTCTTCCGAATCAAGATGGACGAGCTCAACGGTTCCTATTGAGCCAGACAAAATTCTGGTGCCATTGCCATCGCTGTTGGTGCTTCGTGGCTCCTCCTACCGCTGCCGGTACCGAGGAGGATGATGAGTATGGGACGATTATGAGGATGAGGTTGATCAACATCGTAACCACGCAACCACCAAAGACCACAACCACCGTGTCGCCCACATGCAAATAATGGCAATGTTAGGGCTCCCTCAGTACGAGATCATGACCATCTCCCTAAACTGAAATTGAATATTCCACCATTTGAGGGTAGATATGTTCCTGATATATATCTTACTTGGGAGTTAGAAACTGAACAACGATTTACATGTTTACAATATCCCGAGGAGAGACGTGTTCTCGCTGCTGTTTGTGCTTTCACTAGCTTTGCATGTGTTTGGTGGTCCAACATTGTAGATTATATCCTGTTCCAGCCTACTTGGGCTGCTTTGAAAACTGCTATGCATCGCTGGGTTCCACCATATTATCAACGTGAATTACTTCAAAATTGCAGCGCTTAAGACAAGGAAAAATTCTGTAGAAGAATATTATCGTGAATTACAAACCGCTTGATTAGATGTGGTATTGTTGAGGAGAATGAAGCTATGCTTGCACGCTTTCGGGTGGATTAAATAGAGAGATTCGCACCATTCTAGACTATAAGGATTATAATAATATCACTGCTTATTCCATCTTGCTTGTAAAGCTGAACGTGAAGTGCAGGATCGATGTGCATTGGCGCCGCACTAACTTTTCTCGCAGGTCGACCTTCATCATGGACACCACGCATCATCTACTTCCACCGCACCATCACCTCCTTCAGTGCCACCTCCAACCGTGATACAAGAAAGGTGCACAACCACCACTATCTCGCCAAGAGCACACCGCCGGGCCTACACAGAGTTCTTCTTCTTCCATGGCGCCAACGGGCACACAAGTGATATTATTTGTCGTCACTGTAAGGGAAGAGGACATTTTATGAGAGAATGCAAATCTCAGCGCAGTGATGATTGCTACCGAGGATGGTGGGTATGAGTCCGCTAGTGACTATGATGAGGAGACTTTGGCTCTTATTACACATGAGGAACACGGTGGAGATGATTCTGATCATGAGACACAATACATGGCTGTCAAGATGCCGACAGTATGAATGTTTAGTTGCTCAACGTGTTTTGAGTGTGCAGGTTACACAAGCTGAGCAAAATCAGAGGCATAATTTGTTCCATACAAAGGAGTTGTGAAGGAACGCTCTATTCAAGGCCATCATAGATGGAGGAGCTGCAACAACTTGGCTAGCATGGAGATGGTGGAGAAGCTATCTCTCACCACAAGACCACATCCACATCCTTACTACATCCAATGGTTCAATAACAGCTGCAAGGTTAAGGTAACAAGTACTGCTCGTGTGCATTTTAGTATCTCTACATATGCTGATTATGTTGATTGTGATGTGGTACCTATGCAAGCATGTTCCTTATTACTTGGTAGACCATGGCAATTTGATAAAATTTCAGACACCATGGTAGAAACAATCAAGATACTCTTGTTCATAAGGATAAAATATTACTTTGCTTCCTATGACTCTCGAGTCCATTTTGAAAGATGATATTAATAGAGCTAATAAAGCAAAACAGAGAAAAATAAGAGCAAAAATCAGATTGTGGCAAAAGAATTTGAGCAACAAATGAAGCCTAATAATAAACCATCTAGTGTTGCTTCTGAAATTAAATTGAAAAGTGCATGTTTACTTGCCACAAAATCTGATATTGATGAGCTAGATTTTAGCAAATCTGTTTGCTATGCTTTTGTGTGCAAAGAGGCATTATTTTCATTCGAGGACGGTTTTCCTCTTTGCCCCCGCGCTGTCACTAACATTTTGCAGAGTTCGCCGACGCCTTTCCACAAGACGTGCCACCGGATTACCACCTATTCGAGGGATTGAGCATCAAATTGACTTAATTCCGCATCATTACCCAACCGCACCATACCGCATCAATCCGAGGAGACGAAGGAGATTATGCGTCAAGTACAGTGAGCTGCTCGACAAAGGTTATATACGCCAATCCCTTAGTCCTTGTGCTGTTCCTATTATTCTAGTGCCGAAAAAGGATGGTACGCCACGTATGTGTGTTGATTGTAGAGGCATCAATAATATTACTATTCGTTATCGCCACCCTATTCCTAGGCTAGATGATATGCTTGATGAATTGAGTGGCTCTACAATATTCTCCAAAGTTGATTTATGATGGATACCATCAAATTCGTATGAAATTGGGAGATGAATGGAAAACAGCATTTAAAACTAAGTTTGGATTATATGAGTGGTTAGTCATGCCTTTTGGGTTAACTAATGCACCTAGTACTTTCATGAGATTAATGAACGAAGTTTTACGTGCTTTCATTGGACGATTTGTGGTAGTCTATTTTGATGATATACTGATTTATAGCAAATCTTTGGAAGAACATTTGGAAAATTTACGTGTTGTTTTTAATGCTCTACGTGATGCACGCTTGTTTGGTAACCTTGGGAAGTGCACCTTTTGCACCGATCGAGTATCTTTTCTTGGCTATGTTGTTACTCCACAGGAATTGAAGTTGATAAAGCCAAGATTGAAGCTATTGAGAGTTGGCCGCAGCCCAAAACGGTCACACAAGTGAGGAGTTTCTTGGCCTCGCTGGTTTCTATAGGCGCTGTGAGAGATTTCAGCACCATTGCTGCACCTCTCAATGAGCTTACAAAGAAGGATGTGCCTTTTGTTTGGGGTACCGCATGTGAAGAAGCCTTCACGGTATTGAAAGATAAGTTGACACATGCCCTTTACTCCAACTTCCTGATTTTAATAAGACTTTTGAGCTTGAATGTGATGCTAGTGGAATTGGATTAGAGGTGTGTTATTACAAGATGGCAAACCTGTTGCATACTTTTCTAAAAATTGAGTGGGCCTAGTCTGAATTACTCTACTTATGATAAAGAATTATATGCTCTTGTTCGACTTTAGAAACATGGCAACATTATTTATGGCCCAAAGAATTTGTTATACATTCGATCATGAATCTTTGAAACATATTAAAAGTCAAGCTAAACTGAATCGAGACATGCTAAATGGGTTGAATTCATTGAGACTTTCCCTTATGTCATTAAACACAAGAAGGGTAAAGAAAATGTTATTGTCGATGCATTGTCTCGTCGCTATACTATGCTTTCACAACTTGACTTCAAAATATTTGGTTTGGAGACCATCAAAGATCAATATGTGCATGATGCTGATTTTAAAGATGTATTGCAGAATTGTAAAGAAGGAAGAACATGGAACAAGTTTGTCGTTAATGATGGATTTGTGTTCCGTGCTAACAAGCTATGCATTCCAGCTAGCTCCGCTCGCTTTTGTTGTTGCAGGAGGCGATGGAGGAGGACTAATGGGACACTTTGGCGTGAAGAAGACGGAGGACGACTTGCTACACATTTCTTTTGGCCAAAGATGAGACGGATGTTGAGCGCTTTATTGCTCACTGCACTACATGTCAAAAAGCTAAGTCACGACTCAATCCTCATGGTTTATATATGCCTTTGCTCTGCACTTCTAGTGTTCCTTGGGAGGATATATCTATGGACTTTGTTTTAGGTTTACCTAGAACAAAGAAGGAGGGATAGCATATTTGTTGTCGTGATAGATTCTCAAAATGGCACACTTTATACCATGTCATAAAAGCGATGATGCTGTTAATGTTGCTGATTTGTTCTTTCGTGAAATTATTCGCTTGCATGGTGTGCCAAATACTATTGTTTCAGATCGTGATACTAAATTTCTTAGCCACTTTTGGAGATGTTTATGGGCTAAGTTGGGGACTAAACCGCTTTTAGTACTACTTGTCACCCCAAACCGATGGAGAAACCAAGTAGTCAATAGAACATTGTCTACTATGCTTAGGGCTGTTCTAAAGAATAATAAGAAAATGTGGGAGGAATGCTTGCCTCATATTGAATTTGCTTATAATCGCTCATTGCATTCTACTACTAAGATGTGCCCTTTGAAGTTGTGTATGGTTTCCTACCTCGCACCTATTGATTTGTCGCTTCTTCCATCTTCGGAGAAGGTTAATTTTGATGCTAAAGAACGTATGAATTGATTTTAAAATGCATGAGTTAACTAAGGAAAACATTGAGCGATGAATGCTAAATATAAACTTGTCGGAGATAAGGGTAGAAAACATGTTGTGTTTGCACCGAGATCTTGTTTGGTTACATTTATGTAAGGATAGATTTCCGATTTGCGCAAATCAAAGCTAATGCCACGTGTGCTGGTCCCTTTAAGGTGTTGGAGAAAGTAAATGATAATGCATATAAACTTGAGCTGCCTGCAGATTTTGGGGTTAGTCCCACTTTTAACATTGCAGATTTGAAGCCATATTTGGTGAGGAAGATGAACTTCCGTCGAGGACGACTTCATTTCAAGAAGGGAGGATGATGAGGACATCAATACCATTGTTACACCCACAGCCCCCGCCGCTATACATACCGGACCAATTACTAGAGCTCACAAGACGCCAACTAAATTACTGTGTACTTTTGTTTCTTGGTAATGATTCTAATGTTCATGAGAATATGATGTCGCTTAAATTGGATACATTTGTTTTGCTTACAAATGAAGGGCCTAGCTTGGAGAAGGATGAACATTGGAGCAAGAACACACATGGAGTTGATGGCATGCTAAGGGGATCAAGAACGGAGTTACAAGTGATGATTTCAGACTTTGAAGCCACCATAAGGAGTGCATGAAGCCTTGGACGAAATATACAAGATGCCACTTCATAATATTCGTCCATAGGCTATTCTAGGTGCTACACACCTTATTATTGGGCCAGCCCATGTAATTTCGAAATACATTAGTATAGGCTATTTTAGAGTCCGATGTGGGGAACAAGAGATAGGGTTAGTTTCGACCCTCCACCAAGGGCCACGAAATTCACCCCTCTTCCTCCATATATACAGCCCTTAGGGCACCGCTTAGACTTGGGTTTTGTTTAGATTAAAAGTTCGCCATAGCTGCAACTTCACAGCATTTCGCTTGTGTTCAACGACTGCATAAAGGCGCCACAGTAACCCCACCTTGATCAATAAAGCTTTCATCTTATATTCGCAATATCCAGATTGCAATCTCAGCTTGCTTGTTCTTCGCTTGCTCGCAGGAAATGACCTTCGTGGTCGTTGATCGTGTTCGCGTGGTCAATAACCTCTCTGAGTTGGTTTAGCGATTGCTAAGGCGCGACGCCCTCGCACGCTCAGAGTCGGATCGCCAAAGTCGACTTCCACCAAAGCGAAATCCACCATCTCATCGAAAGACGGACACCTTTGCCTCTATCACCGCACTATACGAGTTGAGCATACGGTCCAAGTATCCGCAAAATCGGCATATGAAGACACTTTGGAGTGTGATGTGGTCCCAATGACCGCTTGCCACCTCCTCCTTGGTCGACCATGGCACTTCAACCGTGGTGTCTACCACAATGGGCGACAAACCACTATAGCTTCAAGATGAAAGGTAAAGAATATGTCCTACGCACCCATGTCTCCTAGTCAAGTGATAGCCACAAACAAGCCACCAACCAAAGAGAGAAGAGTGAGAAAGTGAGCCACCAAACAAAGGAGTGAGAGCCACAAGCCAAATTTGAGCGCCTTCGCCTAGAGAGAAAAACCTCATACTATTCGGCCACCAAACATGAGATGAGAGAAGTGTGTGAGAACCCATCGAGTGTGATGCACTTTGTCCTAGTGTGCAAGGATGGAGAACCACAAACTAACACCACTCATGAGCTACCTCTGGTGTTTCAATCTCTTTTGCAGGAACTTCAAGATGTTTTCCCCGATGAGCTACCTCCGGGTCTACCTCCTCTACGAGGCATTGAGCATCGAATCGACCTCATCCCCGGAGCGCCACTTCCAAACAAAGCTCCATACCGTGTCAATCCCGAAGAAACCAAGGAGATTCAATGGCAAGTACAACAACTACTCGACAACGGTCATGTACGTGAAAGCTTAAGCCCTTGTGCCGCTCCTCATATACTTGTGCCCAAGCCCGATGGAAGTTTCCGCCAGTTCTCCGATTGTAGACCTATAAATGCTATCACCGTAGCGCTATAGGCATCCCATTCCTCGCTTAGATGATATGCTTGATGAACTTAGTGGAGCCAACTTTTTCAAAAATTGATCTTAAAAGTGGCTATTATCAAATCCGCATTCATGAGGGTGATGAATGGAAAACAGCTTTTAAAACCAAATTTGGCTTATATGAGTGGTTGGTTATGCCTATGGGTTTGCTCTGAAGCTCCTGAACTTTTGTGCGCCTCATGCATCATGTGCTTAGACCTTATATTGGAATCTTTGTTGTGGTTTACTGATGATATTCTTGTGTTTAGCAAAACCATGAAAGAGCATCTTGATCATGTTAAACTTGTTTTGCAAACACTTCAAAGGAAAGTCTTTATGCCAACTTGAAAAGTGCACTTTTGGCGCTGACAAAGTGGTTTTCTTGGTTTCGTTGTCTCTTCCGAGGGTGTTCATGTTGATGAAACTAAAATTGAAGCAATTAAAACTTGGCCCCAACCCACCAATTTGCAACAAGTGCGAAGTTTCCTTGGTCTTGCAGGTTTTACCGCCGCTTGTGAAAAACTTTAGCACTATTGCAGCACCTTTGCATGCTTTAAGTAAGAAGAATACTCCTTTTGTTTGGGGAACTTTGCAATAACCGCTTTTGATGAGCTCAAGTCTTTGCTTACTCATGTCCGATTCTTGCTTTGCCCAACTTTGACAAAACTTTTGAGGTCCATTGTGATGCAAGTGGTACCGAATTGGCGGAGTTTTGATGGAAGAAAACGAGCCATTGCTTATTTTAGTGAAAACTCTCCGTGCTCAACTTAACTATCCCGTATATGACAAGGAATTGTATGCTTTAGTGCGTGTACTACATGTTTGGGAACATTATCTTAGGCCTCATGAGTTTGTCATCCATACCGATCATGAAACGCTTAAGTACTTAAAAGGTCAAACTAAATTGAACAAGCGCCATGCCAAATGGAGTGAATTCATTGAATCTTTTCCATATGTGATCAAGTACATTAAGGGCAAGGAAAATGTAGTTGCCGATGCACTTTCACGATATGCACGCTTGTCACCCAACTTGAGTTGAATGTTATAGGTTTTGAGCATATCAAAGATTTGTATGCTAGTGATCCATCTTTTGCACCTCATTATGCTAAATGTTTGACGATACATCTTGGGAACAATATTACCTCAAGGATGGTTATCTTATGAGAGCTAACAAACTATGCATACCCGAGTCTTCTCTTCGCTTGCTCCTTTTGCAAGAGGCTCATGGAGGTGGACTCATGGGACATTTTGGACGCGATAAGACCTTCGCCACGCCTCCAAGAACTACTTTTGGCCCAAGATGTTTCGAGACGTCTCTCGCTTCACCACCCGATGCTCTACATGCCGCAAAGCTAAGTCAAAAGCTCAATCTCATGGTCTTTACATGCCTCTTCCTATTCCTTATCAACCTTGGGAAGACATTAGCATGGATTTTGTACTTGGTTTGCCTAGAACTCAAAATGGCAAGGATTCCGTGTTTGTTGTTGTGGACCGATTTTCTAAGATGGCACATTTCATTCCTTGCAACAAGGTAGACGATGCTTCACATATTGCAAATCTCTTTGTAGAGAAATCTCGCTTTCATGGAGTATCAAGACAATCGCTCCGACCGTGACGCCAAGTTCTTGAGTTACTTTTGAAGACTCTATGCGCCAAGCTCGAATCAAGCTCTTGTTCTCATCCGTGATACCATCCTCAAACCGACGGCCAAACGGAGGTGACGAACCGACTCTCTCCACTCTACTTCAGCGGTTGATCAAGAAGAACATCAAGGAGGAAGCATGTCTACCCATCGCCGAAAGCACGCCTACAACCGCAAGACATTCGACTACCGCAAGTCTCCCTTCGAGGTCGCTTCACGGCTTCAACCCATTGTCCCCATTGACATTCTACCTCTTCTCTACAAGACCGCACTAACCTCGACGCAAGTGCCCGTGCAAGCTACATCAAGAAGATGCATGAAGATACAAGACACACCATCGAGCGCCAAGTACAACGACTAACGACTCAAGCTCAACATCGACAAGCAACCCATGATCTTCAACATAGGCAATCTCGTGGCTACACCTTCGCAAGGAACGCTTCTCAACTAACGCAAGTCCAAACTTCTACCGAGCCGATGGACCTTCAAGGTGTTAGCACGCCACAACAACAACGCCTACAAGCTCGACATACCAAGCGACAAGTACAACGTGAGCGACACCTTCAACATCAAAGACCTCTCGCTTTCCATGGTGATGAAGATCTTGATCCGAGGTCGGATCCTTTCAAGGGAGGGATATGATGCGAGCATCCTTCCATCATCCCCATGGACTCTACATCAACACATCCAAACCCACAAGGACCTATAACTCGAGCACGCAAGAGCTCTTGAAACCGAGGTGACATCACTCCTCTCACAATTCCTTTCGATTCACATGGGACATGGTTACTACCTCAAACGGAAATGCTATGCATGCTTAGGTACCAAGGAGTCAACCTAGAAGAAGCTACAGCTCAAGATGGACATCAAGAGCGAGAGGAGGAGCTGCAGAGTCCGTGACGAGCGGCACTACTGCTTCCAGCCAAGCGGTACTACCGCTAAGCCGAGCCAAGCGGCACTACCATTAAGATCCGCCCCACGTCCGCCGAACCCGACAAACTCAGAATCGATCGGCGCCAGAGCGGCATTATCATTTCTCCCGAAGCGGTACTACCACTGAGCACTCAAGCGGTACTACCGCCTCCCGAAGCAGTACTATCATTGAGACTCAAGCGTACTACCGCCCATAGGATCGGTATTACCGCCAAGGCAGTAAAAGCCGCCGAGGCCCATGTACTGCTTTCGCCTCTAACTTACCCCTTGGAGAACCTAGACTATAAATAGACCATCCCTCATCCTTTCTAGGGTTAGCATTGATTAGCTCATATTTGTGTGTGAGAGAGCCTTGCTCATCCACTTGCATTTCTCCACGGAGATCAGACCTCCGCCTAGGAGAAGATCCATCGGATTCAAGACCCCTATACGGGAAGATTCCCTCGTGGATTCAAGACCTCCTCCGGAGAAGAACGGCTACTTTTGTATCTTTCCTTTGTTGATTTTGGACCATGTATCCCTCGTGCTTCATGATCTAGACCTTGTGTGATTGATCCTTGTTGGTTGAGTGTTCCTCCCTCGCTTTCCCCTGTGTTTCTCCTCGTTTTTCCACGCTGCTCTTCGTGTTCCTCCGTAGGATCCCCTCCAAACGTGAAAGATTGATTTAATTAGGGTTCCACCTACATCACTTTGTCATTCCACTCAAGTGGTGTAGGTGAGGTGGGAAGGACCAAATGGTGGTCATCATCATCATCTTGATGGAACCATGTGGGCGGTGCATCATAATCCACCATGGCCATCGCCTTGTCCAAAGGAGGACGGTTGTCGAGGATCGGCAAGATCATCATAAATGGGACCTAGCACCAAACGAGAAGACACAATAGAGGTAGAGGTCAAGTTGTTAGAAATGCAAATGGCCTCACGAGACCTATCAACTATCTCACTCTCTATGTGGTGGTTCACCACTTCCTCAAAATAGGTGCACTCAAACTCACGTATGGTGGAGTCACCATCTCACTCAAGTGGTGGGGTTGTGGCTCTCCTCACATGGGAATTGTGGCAACTCATCGATATGGGGCTAGTGGTGAAGTCATTCTCACTCTCAATATGGTGGCACAAGGCACTCAAGTCATCATACGCCGCCGTGGTCGAAGGGAAGATCCCATGCTCAACCATCTCGCCGTCTGCCACCGTGGATGAAGGCCAAGATGGCACATCATCACTCTCCTCCATGACCGAAGGGAAAATCCCATGCTCGATCATCTCATCACTGTCAGAGATGAAGGCCGGATGGCACATCATCACTCTCGCCCCAAAGATGGAAGCATCATCCTTGCTCGCCACCTTGTCGCCGCCTCCAAAGCTTGGACCTTGAGGGTCTCCGTAGTCATACTCGTCACGCACTGCCTTGAAAAAGAGTCGAGTAGACTCGCATCATCAATGCCACAAAGAGGGATGGCGTGAAGTCACACTTGGGAGCATCGCCTTGGAGCTTGTCGGCCTTGGACATCATGGTAGTACTAGCCTCATGCTTGTCGAGAGCTTGGTCGCCAAGTTTGCTTGGGGTGGAGAAGCCTTGGCCTTCATGAGTTCTTGTTCCGCCTTTGAGAGCACCAATGTAGTAGTCGCCGATGGACTTGTAGTTCTCGAGGAAGATGGTCTTGGAGATGTCGCAGTAATCCCATCATGAAGTGGAACTTCATCGAAATTGGGTCGCCCACGCCTGCTCGTCGCAAGGCAATCATCATCTCCTTGAAGTACTTGTCGAGGGACTTGGATCCTTGGGTGGTGTTCTCCAATTGGCATCGGTTGTTCCGTAGGTTGGAGGCACAAACTCGCCGCAAAGCTTTCTTCGCCTTGGGCCAACTCATGTCGTAGTATTCAAGGTGTGTGAAGCCACCATGTCGAGGCGTAGTCGTGGAAGTTTCTTGTATGCGCACTTCACTTGATCTTCGGACTAACTTGATGTAGCTTGAGGTAGTCGCCCATCAAACGCCCCCACTCGAGGTACTCCTCGGTTCTTGAGTCCCATAGAAAGGAATCTTGTGGTCGGTGTCGAGGTCGAGTATGATAGAGGTGGAGGTGTCCCGCCTTCGATGAGATGGTGGATTTCGCTGGTGGAAGTCGACTTTGATGATCCGACCACGAAGCGCAGCGAGGACGCCGCGCTTTAGCAATCGCTAAACCAACTCCGAGAGGTTATCGACCACGCCGAGCACGATCAACTCGACCACGAGGGTCTGCTTCCGCGAGCAAACGAAGAACAAGCAAGAAACCGAGATTGCAACTGGATATTGCGAATATAAGATGAAAGCTTTATTGATCAACGCGGGTTCTCAGAACGCTTTGTCCGGTCGCTGAACACAAACGGCACGCCAAGTTGCAGCTATGGCAAACTTTTAATCTAAACAAAACCCAAAGTCTAAACGGTGCCCTAAGGGCTGTATATATGGAGGAAGAGGGGTGAATTTCGTGGCCCTTGGTGGAGGGGTCCAAACTAACCCTATCTCTTGTTTCCCCACACATACGGACTCTAAAAATAGCCTATACTTATGTATTTCGAAATTACATGGGCCTGGCCTAATAATAAGGTGACGAAGATTTAGAATAGCCTATGGACTAATATTATGACGTGGCATCTTGTATATTTCGTCCAAGGCTTCATGCACTCCTTATGGTGGCTTCAAAGTCCTGAAATCATCACTTGTAACTCCGTTTGATCCCTCATGCATGCCATCAACTCCATGTGTGTTCTTGCTCCAATGTTCATCCTTCTCCAAGCTAGGCCCTTCATTTGTAAGCAAAACAAATGTATCCAATTTAGGCAGATCATATTCTCATGAACATTAGAATCATTACCAAGAAGTGAAAGTACCGTAATTTAATTGGCGGCATGAGCTCTAGTAATTGGTCCCAGATATGTAACAGAGGGGCTGTGGTGTAACAATGGTATCGATGTCCTCATCATCCTCCCTTCTTGAAATGAAGTCGCCCTCGACGGAAGCTCATCTTCCTCACCCAAATAAGGCTTCAAATCTGCAATGTTAAAAGTGGACTAACCCCAAAATCTGCAGTAGCTCAAGTTTATATGCATTATCATTTATTTTCTAACACCTTAAAAGGACCATCAAGACGTGGTATTAGCTTTGATTTAAGCAAATTAGGAAATCTATCTTTACGCAAATGTAACCAAACAAGATCTCCAGTGCAAACACAACATGTTTTCTACCCTTATCTCCAAAGAAGTTTATATTTAGCATTCATACGCTCAATGTTTTCCTTAGTTAACTCATGCATTTTAAAATCAATTCGTAACGCTTTTTAGCATCAAAATTAACCTTCTCCAAGATGCAAGAGGCAATAAATCAATAGGTGCACGAGGTAGGAAACCATACACAATTTCAAAAGGGCACATCTTAGTAGTAGAATGCAATGAACGATTATAAGCAAATTCAATATGAGGCAAGCATTCTTCCCACATTTTCTTATTATTCTTCAAAACAGCCATAAGCATAGTAGACAATGTTCTATTGACTACTTCAGCTTTGTCCATCACTTGGGGTGACAAGTAGTACTAAAAGCAGTTTAGTCCCCAACTTAGCCCATAAACATCTCCAAAAGTGGCTAAGAAATTTAGTATCACGATCTGAAACAATAGTATTTGGCACACCATGCAAGCTTAATAATTTCAATAAAGAACAAATCAGAACATTAACAAAGATCATCGCTTATGACATGGTATAAAGTGTGCCATTTTCGAGAATCTATCCACGACAACAAATATGCTATCCTCCCTTCTTTGTTCGAGGTAAACCTAAAACAAAGTCCATAGATATATCCTCCCAAGGAACACTAGGTACAGTGCAAAGGCATATATAAACCATGAGGATTGAGTCGTGACTTAGCTTTTTGACATGTAGTGCAAATGAGCAACAAAACGCCAACATCCTGGCCTCATCTTTGGCCAAAAGAAATGTGTAGCAAGTATATCCTCCGCCTTCTTCACGCCAAAATGTCCCATTAGTCCTCCTCCATGCGCCTCCTTCAACAACAAAAGACTAACGGAGCTAGCTGAATGCATAGCTTGTTAGAACGAAACACAAATCCATCATTAATGACTAACTTGTTCCATGTTCTACCTTCTTTACAATTCTGCAATGCCTCGTTAAATTCAGCATCATGCACATATTGATCTTTGATGGTCTCCAAACCAAATATTTTAAAGTCAAGTTGTGAAAGCATAGTATAACGATTTAGACAATGCATCAAGAATAACATTTTCTTTACCCTTCTTGTGTTTAATGACATAAGGGAAAGTCTCAATGAATTCAACCCATTTAGCATTCTACGATTCAGTTTAGCTTGACTTTTAATATGTTTCAAAGATTCATGATCGTAATGTATAACAAATTCTTTGGGCCATAAATAATGTTGCCATGTCTCTAAAGTCCTAACAAGAGCATATAATTCTTTATCATAAGTAGAATAGTTCAGACTAGGCCCACTCAATTTTTCGTAAAAGTATGCAACAGGTTTGCTATCTTGTAATAACACACCTCCTAATCCAATTCCACTAGCATCACATTCAAGCTCAAAAGTCTTATTAAAATCAGTGAAGTTGGAGTAAAGGAGCATGTGTCAACTTATCTTTCAATATCGTGAAGGCTTCTTCCGTAAGCGGTACCCCAAACAAAAGGCACATCCGATGTAGGTGGAACCCTAATTCGCCGATCTTTCATGTTTGAGGGGATCCTACGGAGGGAACACGAAGAACGCGCTGAAGAACGAGAGGAAATCACGGGAAGAACGAGGGAGACACTCAACCGATAAGGGATCGATCACACAAGGTCTAGATCATCGGCACGAAAGTGATACATGGTCCAAAATCAACAAAGGAAAGATACAAAGGTAGTCGTTTTCTCCGGAGGAGGTCTTGAATCCACGAGGGATCTTCCCAGATAGGGGTCTTGAATCCGATGGATCTTCTCCTAGACGGAGGTCCCGATCTCCGTGGAGAAGTACCGTGGATGAGTAAAGGCTCACACACAAATATGAGCTAATCCAATGCTAAGTCTCAAAGTGAGGAGAGGGGTCCTATATAGAGTCCGGGCGAGGGTACATGGGCTCAGCCTAACACGCTGCGCGTTAGCGCCGGCCGGATGATCCGGGCGACGGTCCGGATGATCCGGCTGGTCCGGATGATCCGTGGGGCCCGATGGTCCGGTGCTCACAGTGACGGCGCAGGCCGGACGTCCGGCCGGTGGTCCGGATGTCCGGGCGGTGTCCGATGATCCGCCGGGTCCGATGATCCGCCTCAGCCAGGTTCTGCTGCCTTTCGGTTGATTTAGCGGATCGTCCGACCGGGTCCGGATCATCCGGCTCTGTCCGGATCGTCCGCCTCCGTCCGGATCGTCCGCCTCTCTCGGGTCCTGGTTGCTTCTTCCTCTCGCCTTCGTATGTCTTCCGCTCGATTCTCCTTGCTTCCTAGCTTCTTCATGGTGGACTCTTGGTGCCCGAGTATGCGAGAGTTTCCGCTTGAGGTAGTAACCATGTCTCATGTGAATCGAAGGAGAGTTGTGAGAGGAGTGATGTCACCTCGGTTTCAAGAGCTCTTGCACGTGCTCGAGTTATAGGTCCTTGTGGGTTTGGATGTGTTGATGTAGAGTCCATTGGGATGATGGAAGGATGCTCCGCATCAACATCCTTCTTTGTAAGCTCATTGAGAGGTGCAGCAATTGTGCTAAAATCTCTCACAAAACGCCTATAGAAACCAGCGAGTCCAAGAAAACTCCTCACTTGTTTGACCGTTTGGGGCTGCGGCCAACTCTCAATAGCTTCAATCTTGGCTTTATCAACTTCAATTCCCTATGGAGTAACAACATAGCCAAGAAAAGATACTCGGTCGGTGCAAAAGGTGCACTTCCCAAGATTACCAAACAAACGTGCATCACGTAGGGCATTAAAAACAGCACGTAAATGTTCCAAATGTTCTTCCAAAGATTTGCTATTAATCAGTATATCATCAAAATAGACTACCACAAATCGTCCAATGAAAGCACGAAACTTCGTTCATTAATCTCATGAAAGTACTAGGTGCATTAGTTAACCCAAAAGGCATGACTAACCATTCATATAAACCAAACTTAGTTTTAAATGCTGTTTTCCATTCATCTCCCAATTTCATACGAATTAGATGGTATCCACTACGCAAATCAACTTTGGAGAATACCGAGAGCCACTCAATTCATCAAGCATATCATCTAGCCTAGGAATAGGGTGACGATAACTAATAGTAATATTATTAATGCCTCTACAATCAACACACATACGTGAGGTACCATCCTTTTTGGCACTAGAATAATAGGGACAGACAAGGACTAAGGAATTCAGCAGATATAACCTTTGTCGAGCAGCCCTCAGATTTGACGATAATCTCCTTCGCCTCCTCCGGATTGGTACGGTATGGTGCACGGTTGGTAATGATGCACCGAATTAAGTCAATTTGATGCTCAATCCTCGAATAGGTGGTAATCCCGTGGCACGCCTTGTGGAAAGACGCCAACAACTCCCGCAAAATGTTAGTGACAGCAGGAGGCAAAGAGGAAGGCACGCCCTCGAATGAAAATAATGCCTCTTTGCACACAAAAGCATAGCAAACAGATTTGCTAAAATCTAGCTCATCAATATCAGATTTGGTGGCAAGTAAACATGCACTTTTCAATTTAATTTCGAAGCAACACTAGATGGTTTATTATTAGGCTTCATTTGTCGCTTCAAATTCTTTTGCCACAATCTGATTTTCGCCTTATTTTCTCCCTGCTTTGCTTTATTAGCTCTATTAATATCATCTTTCAAAATGGACTCAGGAGTCATAGGAAGCAAAGTAATATTTTTATCCTTATGAACAAGAGTATACCGATTGTTTCTACCATGGTGTACAGAATTTTTATCAAATTGCCATGGTCCATCAAGTAATAAGGAACATGCTTGCATAGGTACCACATCACAATCAACATAATCAAAGATATGTAGAGATACTAAAATGCACACCTAACAAAGATGTGTTACCTTAACCTTGCCGCCGTTGTTGAACCATTGTATGTAGTAAGGATGTGGATGTGGTCTTGTGGTGAGAGATAACTTCTCCACCATCTCCATGCTAGCCAAGTTGTTGCAGCCCCTCCATCTATGATGATGCTAATAGAACGCTCCTTCACAACTCCCTTTGTATGGAACAAATTATGCCTCTGATTTTGCTCACTTGTGTAACCTACACACTCAAAACACGCTGAGCAACTAAACATTCATACCGCCAAGATCTTCAAAGAGCCATGTATTGTGTCTCATGATCAGAATCATCTCCACCGGGTTCCTCATGTGTAATAAGAGCCTGATAGAGGCGAGGGTCCCGATCTTTCGATGAGATGATAACTATCGATTTGGTGGAGACAACTTTGACGATCCGACTACAAACGGCACGACGCTATTCTTAGCAATCGCTAAACCAACTCCGAAGGTTATTGACCACGCCGGAGCACGATCAACTCGACCACGGCAAGGTCGCATTCCTCGCAAGCAATCAAGAACAAGCAAGAATATGATTAAGCAATCTGAATATTGCGAATATGGATGAAGTATTGATGAAAGTGGGGTTTCATAAGCGGTCTTGGTCTGGTCGTTGGACACAAACGGCACACGGTTGCAGCGATGGCTAACTTTAACTAAATAAAACCCAAGTCTAAACGATGCCTTATGGGCTATACTTATAGGGAAAAGAGAGGGATTTTGTCCACGCTGGCAAGGTGGGACTAAAACACCTCCTAAGTCATTTCCCCACAATATGGACTCTAAAATAGATTACATGGGCCTGGTCCAAAGTAAGGTGGCGCAACACCAATAATAAGCTATGGACTAAATTTATGAAAGGTCGCCTTGTATATTTCATCCATCTTCTTGTATGTCATCATGGTGGCTTCAAAGTCCGGAAATCTCCACTTGAACCTCTCGTTTGTTCTCTTGGCATGCATCTTCATCTCCGTGCTTGACGATGCTCCAATGCTCATCCTTCTTGTCCGTGCTAGGCCCTTCAATTGCAAGCAACACAAATGTATCTAAGTTAGGCAGCATCATATTCTCATGAACACTAGAAACATTACGAGGAACGAAAGTACCGATAATTTAATTGGCGATGCAAGCTCTAGCAATTGTTCCAAGAGGTAAAACAGAGGGGCTACGGTGTAATCATGTAGCCATGTCCTCATCATCCTCCCTTCTTGAAAACAAGCTGTCCTCGGCGCTGCTTAGTCCAAATGGGGCTAATAAAAGAGA
Source organism: Aegilops speltoides (assembly GCA_021437245.1). Lineage (NCBI taxonomy): Eukaryota > Viridiplantae > Streptophyta > Magnoliopsida > Poales > Poaceae > Aegilops > Aegilops speltoides. The sequence goes on along the minus strand of JAHHZJ010001024.1, from coordinate 62,231 downwards.
CAAGGTATACACGCTATATGTATATGTCATCCATTTTACCGATCTCAACCAGGCACATGTGACATGGTTATAGAAGAGCACCTTCAAAATTCGTGAAATATGAAGCCAATATATTATCACAAGAAGTCAAAGGCATGAAAATATTGCAACTCAGTTTGCACATATAAGTGAAGCTCTTATTCATATCAAAATATTGACAATGCTTATCATTAAACCATCCCAACATTGATGAACCATCACCAAGATTAGAGGTCATATCAAAATGATTAAACATTGGCACAATTATTTTCAAGCATATTTGATCCAAATTTGAGTTATTCCCTAATTCACATGGTTCTTTCGATCAATAGTTAATTCAATGGGTTCACTCAAAATTGTTTGATCACATGGCAAAGTCAAATCATCAATGTAGTCCTCTAAAATAGCGGTGTGATCAAAGTAGTAGGTAGCTCATCGCATGGTGCATTTAAATTAACAAGGCATTCATCATACTCATGTGGAGGTGGAAGATTAATACCTTTGTCATTACCTATTATGGTTAACTCAGATGATGTAGGCACTCTAGGTGGCGATGTGTCACGTGGTGGAGGTGATGTAGTGCTCACAACAATGGATGTTGTTGTCATAGTAGGCGCAGTGGTGGAAGGAACAAACTGTTGCAACTTTTGGGATTTGCACCTTCCGCTTGTTTGTCTTCTCGGCAACATGTCTTTTTATCTCCTGCTCAGCTTTGCAAGCAAGATGAAACAAACGGTCCATAGGATAACACTGCTCATGAATTAGTATCTCCTAATATCATGGTTTAATCCTCCCAAAATCTATCCATAAAATCATCTTCGCTTTTCTAAAGAGGAATGCAACAAGGTAGTTTGTAAATCATCATAATATTTCGCTATGAGTCACTACCTTGTTTCAAATGTTGCAACTTTTTAATCATGTCTCGAGTATAATAAGCGGGACGAATGTATGTCGATGGCAAGTTTCAAATCATCCCAAGTAATAGGTATATAATCAGGGTGTAATCGATAATATTCACTCCACCAAACTAAAGCATAACCAAAGGAAAGAACCAACCGCAACCTTAACTTTTTTATGTTCATCAAAATTATGGGAAGCAAATATATTATTTATGTCGAACTCCCATTCAATATATAAAGGAGGTCTAAAACGCCATTAAATGATGGTATAGGAACATTAACCTCATGTGCATTATGCCCTCTCGTGATCGCTAGGAATTTGCATAGGTGGTGGCATCGCTCCCGCGATCGACAAAGCCGATGAATTGACTCGATCCCGCCATGATGAGAAGAAACAAGAAACAAAATCCGAAAATAATGTTCCTATGAACTATCGAAGTGGTGGTAAAACGCCACAAGATAGCAAATATCAAAGTCTTACAAGTTCTTACCATGCAAAGAAGGTGACCGCAACCAACAATGTCAAATAACTTGAAGAGTTGGGTAAAGCGATAGCTGTGAGCGACGATGCACGTGTAGAAATATGTGGAGCTGGGTTGGCTTTATATATGTGGGGAAAAATGCTACACCCACGCTAATTAATGCAAGCTAAAAGTTCGCTTAAAGTGGTCGAGTGTCGCCCTAGGCTAGACCGCATAGAGACGCGAGCATAAGACACAGACGAATTCACAAGATGTTGCCAACATCACACTTTGGTACAAGCCTCCTTCCACTTTTTTTTCCACTCCAAAGTAATTAGTGCGCATCGCTTATAGCACAACAAAGCACCACTAATTTTTCTCTCTCTCTCTCCAAAGTCCAAACGTGTCCACTAGGATTCTCCAAAAGAAAAACAAATCTGCATCGCACGCACACCTTCTTGGGAATCCAAACCTAATCAGCCAACTTGCAATCCTTCCTTTTTATCTCCAACGTGATGCTCAACTCCAAGGCAACAAACTCTGCACTTCCTTTTTTTTCTTCCTTACTACTCTCTAATATCTCATTGAATTACTCTATTTTTTTTATCGACTTGCCTTTTCAATGTAACCTAACATGCCCTTCTAAGCAACCCAACAAAGACAAAAAAAAATCGCAGCAATTATGGCGAATCTTTCCAAATCTCTCTCAATTTTCTTCTATCTTTCCTTGTTGGCAACGCCCCAAAAGGCAACCGATCCGCTATAATTCCTCCTCTTTTTTTTTCTCCTAAAACGTGATCCGCTTTGGGTGGCTGCCCTTTTTTCGCAAGCGAACTTGGCAACAAAATCTGAACTGCGGCGGTGATTGCTCTTTCGCCAATCAAATAACTTACCTTTTTTTAAACAAACACCACGTAAGAGATAAGACAACCTCAAAGGGTGCGCTTTTTTTCACTCTTTCCAAAACAAATTCCAACCGGATGTAACTCTTCTTTCCTTTTTTTTGCTGCGATCTTCACTTCTTCCGTAATGGATATCGCTTCCCGCTTAAAACATCAAACGTACACAAGAGGGATACCCGATCCAAGATGCCAAATCTTTTTTTTGTGACATTTCCAAATAGTAGCACACAGTTCACGCCTTCCTTGTATCTTTTTAATAGTGAATCGCCTAACAAAATTGGCTGCCAACCAAACCGATTAGCGCTTGCCTTCCAATAGAAAATGATTCTGCTTTTATTACCTTCCATACCGACGTGAACAGCCTCAAACTAGGCACTCTTCACGCTTTTTATGGCTGATCTTTACTTGCCTTCTTCTCTCTTTTGACTCAATCATCAAGATCCTTCCAAGCAAAACCGACTAGCACTTTCCTTGTGAGTCTTTCTCTCTTTTAAAGTCACTTTCCAAAACGTGAATGGCTAGGACTCCAATCCGAACAGCTTTTTTTATTCTTCTTTCCAAACTCCAAACGTGGCAACTACTAAAGGCAGACAACTAATTTTTCTAGCGATCCAAACTTTCCCCGATCCCTAACAAAGACACAGATCACCTTTTTTGTCGATTGTTTCTCTTTCCAAGATGAATCAAAGATGGCAATGAACGAAAGATGATGGCTAGAATGACAATGGCGTATGGATATGGTAATGGCTATTCATATTAGATGTGGCAGCGGAAGATGTCAATGAAGTGGACAATGTGCGCAGATGCGGGTGAACAAAAGGTGACTAGAACTCAAACTCTAATAGGTTAGACACTAAAACCAGCAACTCGACACAAGATGCAAGCGAAAATTCAACAATGCAAAAATTAAGTGATAATAGCGAAAGGCTCAGACTGTCTGGGACACGGATGAACAAATCTATATTTTTTGTGGCTTTTTGTTGACTCTAGGTATGAAGAACAGATGCAATCTAGACTACTTAAAACCGGAAATCTCACCGAGCAACCTGAAAACCGATACCACTTGATAGAGGCGAGGGTCCCGATCTTCGATGAGATGATAACTATCGATTTGGTGGAGACAACTTTGACGATCCGACTACAAACGCAGCACGACGCTGCGCCTTTAGCAATCGCTAAACCAACTCCGAAGGTTATTGACCACGCTGAGCACGATCAACTCGACCACGGTAAGGTCGATTCCTCGCAAGCAATCAAGAACAAGCAAGAATATGATTAAGCAATCTGAATATTGCGAATATGGATGAAGTATTGATGAAAGTGGGGTTTCATAAGCGGTCTTGGTCCGGTCGTTGGACACAAACGGCACACGGTTGCAGCGATGGCTAACTTTAACTAAATAAAACCCAAGTCTAAACGATGCCTTATATTATATTTATAGGGAAAAGAGAGGGATTTTGTCCACGCTGGCAAGGTGGGACTAAAACACCTCCTATGTCATTTCCCCACAATATGGACTCTAAAAATAGATTACATGGGCCTGGTCCAAAGTAAGGTGGCGCAACACCAATAATAAGCTATGGACGAAATTTATGAAAGGTCGCCTTGTATATTTCGGCCCATCTTCTTGTATGTCATCATGGTGGCTTCAAAGTCCGGAAATTCCACTTGAACCTCTCGTTTGTTCTCTTGGCATGCATCTTCATCTCCGCGCTTGACGATGCTCCAATGCTCATCCTTCTTGTCCGTATAGGCCCTTCAATTGCAAGCAACACAAATGTATCTAAGTTAGGCAAAGATCATATTCTCATGAACACTAGAAACATTACGTAGGAACGAAAAGTAACGATGCAAGTAGCAATTGTTCCAAGATAATTTAATCATGGCGTGTCATGCAAGCTCTAGCAATTGTTCCAAGAGGTAAAACAAGAGGGGCTACGGCTGTATGAAGAAACAAGAGATCACACATCAGTTGAAAACTGCCGCGTGACGCAGTGTGCTCTTGGCGATAGTGGTGGTTGTGCCTACTTTCTTGTATCATGGTTGGAGGTGTATTTTTTCAAGGAGGTGATGGCAAATCAAGTAGATGATGCACGGTGTCCATGAAATCAAGGTCGGCAAACACAAAAGATTATGCCAAGGTCAGATTGGTTCGCATGATCCCAAGACTTCGCTCAGCTTTTCAAGACAAGATGAATAAACGAGTGACGATTATCATAATCCTTATAGCAACCTAGAATGGTCTGAATCTCTATTTAATCCACCCTGAAAACGCATGGCAGCTTCATTCTCCTCAACAATACACATCTAATCAAGCCAGGACGCCGCGCTTTGCAATTCCTAATACCAACTCCGACGAGGTTATTTTTCCGCCGAGCACGATCAACCTCGCTGCACGAGGGTTTTGCTTCCGCAGAGTAATTCGAAGAACAAGGTGGAAGAAACGAGACGATTGCAACTGGATATTGCAAATAAGATGATGATGAGGACATCAATACAATTGTTACACCCACACCCACGCAGCTATACATACCGGACAAATTACAAGAGCTCTCCTCGTGATATTGCCAACTAAATTACCTGTACTTTCGCTTGGTAATGATTCTAATGTTCATGAGAATATGATGTCGCTTAAATTGGATACATTTGTTTTGCTTACAAATGAAGGGCCTAGCTTGGAGAAGGATGAACATTGGAGCAAGAACAAGCATGGAGATGATGGCATGCTAAGGGGGACAAGAACGGAGTTACAAGTGATGATTTCAATGACTTTGAAGCCACCATACCTGAGTGCATGAAGCCTTGGACGAAATATACAAGATGCCACTTCATAATTTCAGCAGTAGCAGAGCCAAAGAAGGTGTTATGTCACCTTATTATTGGGCCAGCACTCCATCCTCGTAATTTCGAAATACATAAGTATAGGCTATTTTAGAGTCCGATGTGTGGGGAAAAAGAGATAGGGTGCGATAGTTTCGACCCTCTACCAAGGGCCACGAAATTCACCCCAATTCATCTTCCATATACAGCCCTTAGGGCACCGCTTAGACTTTGGGTTTTGTTTAGATCAAAAGTTCGCCATAGCTGCAACTTCGCTGCATTTCGCTTGTGTTCAACGACTGCATAAAGGCGCACACTGCACCCCACCTTGATCAATAAAGCTATCATGTATCTTATATTCGCAATATCCAGATTGCAATCTTAGTTTCTTGCTTGTTCTTCGCTTGTTAGCAGGAAATAGACCTCGTGGTCGTTGATCGTGTTACTCAATAACCTCTCGGAGTTGGTTTAGCGACATAAGCGACGCCCAAGCGCACGTCAGAGTCGGATCGTCAAGTCGACTTCCACCAAAGCTAAATCCACCATCTCATCAAAGACGGACACCTTTGCCTCTATCAATTGGTATCAGATTTCCGTGTTGTCGGTGTGAGATTTTTACGTTTTTCGTAGTTTAGATCGAGTCTCAGAATTCTTCATACCTATAGTCCACTTAAAAAGCCACAAAAAATTAGGTTAGTTCACCCCATCCCAACCAATCTCGAGCCTTTGCATAATCTTTTCTAGATTTGCTTTGTTGAATTTATGTTGCATCGCCGTGTCAAGTTGCTGGTCTTAGCGCACACTAGTCTTTTAGAGTTTCGAAGTTCGCTCACACAGTTGTCACGCCGCCGCTTCCATATACCACCACCGCATATTCACCGCCAATCCAATCCATATACGCCACCACATATCCGCCATCACGCCGCCATCCGAGTCCATCCGAGTCCGCAACATATATCCGCCACCATGGCGAAGTTCCACCAGATTCATCTCGCGCCACCATCCTGAGTTCCACCAGATTCATCTTCGCCACCAACAATTCCACCAGATTCATCTCCGCCACTACCCTAGTCCGAGTCCATGAATTGTTGCATTGTTCTCGATTTCCAGATCACTGTGCGACATCCGAGTCGTGACAGCAGAGGACTCCCCAACTTCCGAGCCAGCCGCAGAAGAAAAATAGTTCCAGTTTCAAAAAATTTTTAGACCATTTGTAAACTTCCGAGCCATCCGCAGAAGAAAAATACTTCCGAGCCATCCGCAGAAGAAAATAGTTTCAAAAAATTCTGGCTAGGCAGTTTTTAGACCATTTGTAGACTTTTTCGAAAAAATTTGTTAAGAGCAAAAAAAAACGAGGAAAAAAAGTGCAAAAAAACAGGAAAAAAAGAGAAAAAATTCAGAGTGTGCTCCTCCTTGTTTACGCGAACTAACCGTGATTTTGTTGGTGTTCTAGGCTCGCGCCTCTAGCACTATAGGACCAGACAAGACTGCTGCTGAGCGCTTATTCAAGTTTGCATCTCTCCGAATTGATTATTACGAATCTTTTTGCTACCATATTATAAGCCTTCCAGCTCCACATACATCTACGCTCAGTATTGACTCTCCCCGTAATCGCTTCTATCCAAGCTTTGAGAGTTTTGACTACAACGGTTGCTTTTATCACGCCATTGCGGGTAAGAACCGTAAGAATTTGAGATTTGCTTGACGGATTTGTGACCGTCCACCACACCACCACCACCACTTCCTGCTTCCGCGACAAACGAAGAAAAGTAAGAAACTAGTAGTTTGTAGGATCATATTCTTGTGTGTTTCTGTACTGCTGCTAACAATGGCACATTTGGATCAGCTTGGAGAAGTCGGAGCAAGAACAAGCATGAGACTGATTGGGAGAACCACCATCATGACCTTGGAACAAATGCCACTACATGATAAGTTTCATAAGTAAATGATGATTGGACAAGAGATAAGATGTGGGCCAAAATTCAGATTTGACGAGGCCATGGAGAAGATAGATGGCATTGAGAAGACGCAATTCCAGATTGAAACAAAGCTTGATAGCAAGTTTGATGAATTACGTCAGTAGCTCGCTTTCCACAACCACCGCTCGGCTGCACCTATCGCACCTCAGATTTTACGAACGACAACAACACACGCCTTCCGAATCAAGATGGACGAGCTCATATACCACCACCGCATATTCACCGTTCCTATTGAGCCAGACAAAATTCCACCAGATCGTGTCGAGTTCCACCAGCATCTTCGCCATCGCATGCCACCAAATCCCTAGTGCTTTTGTTCTCGGCTGCTCGCCATCGCCGCCGCAGCAGAAATTGTTCCGCCAAAAAATTTTTAGTACCGAGGAGGATGATGAGTATGCGTAGACTTTTTCGAAAAAATTTGTTGCAATGAGGATGAGGTTGATCAACATCGTAACCACGAGCGCTTATTCAAGCAACCACTAGCACCACAACCACCTGTGTCGCCCACATGCAAATAATGGCAATGTTAGGTTTGTAGGATCATATTCTTGTGTGTTTCTCTCAGTACAAGATCATGACCATCTCCCTAAACTGAAATTGAATATTCCACCATTTGAGGGTAGATATGTTCCTATTGAGCCAGATATATATCTTACTTGGGAGTTAGAAACGCAACCACCACTAGAACAACGATTTACATGTTTACAATATCCCGAGGAGAGACGTTAGAAACCCGCATGTTTACAATATCCCGCTTTCCTCGTGCTTGTGCTTTCACTAGCATTGCATGTGTTTGGTGGTCTCAACATTGTAGATTATATCCTGCTCCAACCTACTTGGGCTGCTTTGAAAACTGCTATGCATACTGCTGGTTCCACCATATTATCAACGTGAATTACTTCAAAATTGCAGCGCTTAAGACAAGGAAAAATTTCAGAAGAATATTATCGAATTACAAACTGCTTGATTAGATGTGGTATTGTTGAGGAGAATGAAGCTATGCTTGCACGCTTTCGGGTGGATTAAATAGAGAGATTCGCACCATTCTAGACTATAAGGATTATAATAATATCACCCGCTTATTCCATCTTGCTTGTAAAGTGAACGTGAAGTGCGTGATCGACAGCATTGGGGCGCACTAACTTTTCGCAGGTCGACCTTCATCATGGACACCACGCATCATCTACTTCCACCGCACTATCACCTCCTTCTGTGCCACCTCCAACCGTGATACAAGAAAGGTGCACAACCACCACTATCTCGCCAAGAGCACACCGCCGGCCTCGCACAGAGCTCTTCTTCTTCCATGGCGCCAACAGGCACACAAGTGATATTATTTGTCGCCGCTGTAAGGGAAGAGGACATTTTATGTGAGAATGCAAATCTCAGCGCAGTGATGATTGCTATTGAGGATGGTGGGTATGAGTCCGCTAGTGACTATGATGAGGAGACTTTGGCTCTTATTACACATGACTTAACACGGTGGAGATGATTCTGATCATGAGACACAATACATGGCTGTCAAGATGCCGATGTATGAATGTTTAGTTGCTCAACGTGTTTTGAGTGTGCAGTAACACAAGCTGAGCAAAATCAGAGGCATAATTTGTTCCATACAAAGGAGTTGTGAAGGAACGCTCTATTCGCCCATCATAGATGGAGGGAGCTGCAACAACTTGGCTAGCATGGAGATGGTGGAGAAGCTATCTCTCACCACAAGACCACATCCACATCCTTACTACATCCAATGGTTCAACAACAAATGCAAGGTTAAGGTAACACTTATCGCTCGTGGTGCATTTTAGTATCTCTACATATGCTGATTATGTTGATTGTGATGTGGTACCTCTCGCAAGCATGTTCCTTATTACTTGGTCGACTCATGGCAATTTGATAAAAATTTGCACACCATGGTAGAAACAATCAGTATACTCTTGTTCATAAGGATAAAAATATTACTTTGCTGCCTATGACTCTCGAGTCCATTTTGAAAGATGATATTAATAGAGCTAATAAAGCAAAACAGAGAAAAATAAGAGTGAAAATCAGATTGTGGCAAAAGAATTTGAGCAACATATGAAGCCTAATAGTAAACCATCTAGTGTTGTTTCTGAAATTAAATTGAAAAGTGCATGTTTACTTGCCACTAAATCTGATATTGATGAGCTAGATTTTAGCAAATCTGTTTGCTATGCTTTTGTGTGCAAAGAGGCATTATTTTCATTCGAGGACGGTTTTCCTTCTTTGCCCCCGCTGTCACTAACATTTTGCAGAGTTCACGACGCCTTTCCACAAGACGTGCCACCGGATTACCACCTATTCGAGGGATTGAGCATCAAATTGACTTAATTCCTGCATCATTACCCAACCGTGCACCATACCGCACTAATCCAGAGGAGACGAAGGAGATTATGCGTCAAGTACAGTGAGCTGCTCGACAAAGGTTATATACGCCAATCCCTTAGTCCTTGTGCTGTTCCTATTATTCTAGTGCCGAAAAGGATGGTACGCCACGTATGTGTGTTGATTGTAGAGGCATTAATAATATTACTATTCGTTATCGCCACCCTATTCCTAGGCTAGATGATATGCTTGATGAATTGAGTGGCTCAACAATATTCTCCAAAGTTGATTTATGAGTGGATACCATCAAATTCGTATGAAATTGGGAGATGAATGGAAAACAACATTTAAAACTAAGTTTGGATTATATGAGTGGTTAGTCATGCCTTTTGGGTTAACTAATGCACCTAGTACTTTCATGAGATTAATGAACTAAGTTTTACGTGCTTTCATTGACGATTTGTGGTAGTCTATTTTGTTGATATACTGATTTATAGCAAATCTTTGGAAGAACATTTGGAACATTTACGTGTTGTTTTTAATGCTCTACGGATGCACGCTTGTTTGGTAACCTTGGGAAGTGCACCTTTGCACCGAATCGAGTGTCTTTTCTTGGCTATGTTGTTACTCCACAGGAATTGAAGTTGATAAAGCCAAGATTGAAGCTATTGAGAGTTGGCCGCAGCCCAAAACGGTCACACAAGTGAGGAGTTTTCTTGACTCGCTGGTTTCTATAGGCGCTTTGTGAGAGATTTCAGCACCATTGCTGCACCTCTCAATGAGCTTACAAAGAAGGATGTGCCTTTTGTTTGGGGTACCGCACAGAAGAAGCCTTCACGGTATTGAAAGATAAGTTGACACATGCGCCTTTACTCCAACTTCCCGATTTTAATAAGACTTTTGAGCTTGAATGTGATGCTAGTGGAATTGGATTAGAGGTGTGTTATTACAAGATGGCAAACCTGTTGTATACTTTTCTAAAAATTGAGTGGGCCTAGTCTGAATTACTCTACTTATGATAAAGAATTATATGCTCTTGTTCGGACTTTAGAAACATGGCAACATTATTTATGGCCCAAAGAATTTGTTATACATTCTGATCATGAATCTTTGAAACATATTAAAAGTCAAGCTAAACTGAATCGAGACATGCTAAATGGGTTGAATTCATTGAGACTTTCCTTATGTCATTAAACACAAGAGGGTAAAGAAAATGTTATTGCTGATGCATTGTCTCGTCAGCTATACTATGCTTTCACAACTTGACTTCAAAATATTTGGTTTGGAGACCATCAAAGATCAATATGTGCATGATGCTGATTTTAAAGATGTATTGCAGAATTGTAAAGAAGGAAGAACATGGAACAAGTTTGTCGTTAATGATGGATTTGTGTTCGTACAACAAGCTATGCATTCCAGCTAGCTCCGCTCGCCTTTTGTTGTTGCAGGAGGCGCATGGAGGAGGACTAATGGGACACTTTGGCATGAAGAAGACGGAGGACGATTTGCTACACATTTCTTTTGGCCAAAGATGAGACGGATGTTGAGCGCTTTATTGCTCACTGCACTACATGTCAAAAAGCTAAGTCACGACTCAATCCTCATGGTTTATATATGCCTTTGCCTGCACTCTAGTGTTCCTTGGGAGGATATATCTATGGACTTTGTTTTAGGTTTACCTAGAACAAAGAAGGGAGGGATAGCATATTTGTTGTCGTGGATAGATTCTCAAAATGGCACACTTTATACCATGTCATAAAAGCGATGATGCCGCTAATGTTGCTGATTTGTTCTTTCGTGAAATTATTCGCTTGCATGGTGTGCCAAATACTATTGTTTCAGATCGTGATACTAAATTTCTTAGGCACTTTTGGAGATGTTTATGGGCTGTTGGGGACTAAACTGCTTTTTAGTACTACTTGTCACCCCCAAACCGATGGATAAACCAAGTAGTCAATAGAACATTGTCTACTATGCTTAGGGCTATTCTAAAGAGTAATAAGAAAATGTGGGAGGAATGCTTGCCTCATATTGAATTTGCTTATAATCGCTCATTGCATTCTACTACTAAGATGTGCCCTTTGAAGTTGTGTATGGTTTCCACCGTGCACCTATTGATTTGTTCCTCTTCCATCTTCGGAGAAGGTTAATTTTGATGCTAAAGAACGTGTGAATTGATTTTAAAAATGCATGAGTTAACTAAGGAAAACATTGAGCGATGAATGCTAAATATAAACTTGCTGGAGATAAGGGTAGAAAACATGTTGTGTTTGCACCGGAGATCTTGTTTGGTTACATTTCGTAAGGATAGATTTCCGATTTGGCGCAAATCAAAGCTAATGCCACGTGGTTGCTGGTCCCTTTAAGGTGTTGGAAATAGTAAATGATAATGCATATAAACTTGAGCTGCCTCGCAGATTTTGGGGTTAGTCCCACCTTTAACATTGCAGATTTGAAGCCATATTTGGTGAGGAAGATGAACTTCCGTCGAGGACTACTTCATTTCAAGAAGGGAGGATGATGAGGACATCAAGACCATTGTTACACCCACAGCCCCGCCGCTATACATACCGACCAATTACAAGAGTCACAAGACGCCAACTAAATTACCAGTACTTTCGCTTTTGGTAATGATTCTAATGTTCATGAGAATATGATGTCGCTTAAATTGGATACATTTGTTTTGCTTACAAATGAAGGGCCTAGCTTGGAGAAGGATGAACATTGAGCAAGAACAAGCATGGAGATGATGGCATGCGCAAGGGGACAAGAACGGAGTTACAAGTGATAATTTCAGACTTTGAAGCCACCATAATGAGTGCATGAAGCCTTGGACGAAATATACAAGATGCCACTTCATAAATTTCGTCCAGAGGCTATTCTAGGTGTCACACCACCTTATTATTGGGCCGCACCCATGTAATTTCGAAATACATAAGTATAGGCTATTTTAGAGTCCGTATGTGTGGGAAACAATGATAGGGTTAGTTTCGACCTCTACCAAGGGCCATGAAATTCACCCCTCTTCCTCCATATATACAGCCCTTAGGGCACCGCTTAGACTTTGGGTTTTGTTTAGATCAAAAGTTCGCCATAGCTGCAACTTCGCATTTCGCTTGTGTTCAACGACTGCATAAAGGCGCCACGTAACCCCACCTTGATCAATAAAGCTTTCATCTTATATTCGCAATATCCAGATTGCAATCTTAGTTTCTTGCTTGTTCTTCGCTTGCTCGCAGGAAATAGACCTCGTGGTCGTTGATCGTGTTCTAAGCGGTCAATAACCTCCTGAGTTGGTTTAGCGATTGTTATATATGCCGACGCCCTCGCACGTCAGAAGTCGGATCGTCAAGTCGACTTCCACCAAAGCGAAATCCACCATCTCATCGAAAGACGGACACCTTTGCCTCTATCGATGAAATCTTTATTGATCAACGGGGTTCAGAACGCTTTGTCCGTCGCTGAACACAAACGGCACGCCGGTTGCAGCTATGGCTTAACTTTAATCTAAACAAAACCCAAAGTTCAAACGGTGCCCTAAGGGCTGTTTATATGGAGGAAGAGGGGTGAATTTCGTGGCCCTTGGTGGAGGGGTCCAAACTAACCCTATCTCTTGTTTCCCACACACGGACTCTAAGAATAGCCTATACTTATGTATTTCGAAATTACATGGGCCTGGCCTAATAATAAGGTGACGCAAGACTAGAATAGCCTATGGACTAATATTATGACGTGGCATCTTGTATATTTCGTCCAAGGCTTCATGCACTTTATGGTGGCCTCAAAGTCCTGAATCATCACTTGTAACTCCGCTTTGATCCCCTTTGCGCATGCCATCAACTCCATGCGTGTTCTTGCTCCAATGTTCATCCTTCTCCAAGCTAGGCCCTTCATTAGTAAGCAAAACAAATGTATCCAATTTAGGCAGCATCATATTCTCATGAACATTAGAATCATTACCAAGAAGCGAAAGTACCTGGTAATTTAATTGGCGTGCGCGAGCTCTAGTAATTGGTCCCGTATATGTAACAGTAGGGGCTGTGGGTGTAACAATGGTATAGATGTCCTCATCATAGTAGCTCGTGGAAGTCGCGGACTTGAGCTTGGGTAGCTTCTCTTGAGTGTAGTCTTGAGGTTCTTGTTGGCGAAGATGTCGATGTCCCAGAGGCTTAAGATGCCTTGAAGTCGCTAGGCTAAGATGCCAAGGGAGATGGTGAAGTCATTGAGCGTTGTTGATGTAGAGCTCTTGACCTTCACGTTTGTTGGTGATGGTGTCGATGCCGATGTGATGTTGCCGGAGATGGTAGCACGGAAGTCTTTGCACTTGAGTGTCTTCTCAAGATGAGGAAGATCGCTTAGGACTTGATGAGGGCTTTGATCTCTCCATTTTAGCTTGCATCTTGCGTTGGAGTTGTTGTTCATGGCATCGAACTCGTCGTTGTTGTTGTAGACCGAAGATGAAATGCCTTGCCTATCCATCACAAGACTCGAGTAGAGGTGAGTAGGAAATGAGATAAACAATACCAAGTTACCTTTTCCCAATGTTGAGGATGTATCTCATTTCACTCAATGTGAGATGAATGAATAGTGGAATTGGTACCGGACTTGTTCACTCAAACCTATCAAGTAAAGGCTTATGGTAGAGCTCGGTGAGGATAGTGGCACAAAAATTTGATGCAAAATGTTAGCAAGAGTCAATAATGTTGAAAAAGATTCACAAATTCGCAAGTGAAACAAGTAGACCAATAGCAAATGGTACACGGAAACACACACACGGATGGATAAATGGGGTCGTGCAACCAAGGAATGAGCACAAAATGTGGAGTCCACGGAAAACGCCTGTGTTGCACAACTCAAGAGAGACGCTAGCACGATTGCTCAATAGGCGGATACTTACACTTGTGCACAACCTATAGATGCTAAATGGATAAACTTCTATCCCAAGTATGCTATTTATGTATGGTTCCCGGTGTTTCTCTCAAGCATGATATCATATGATGTAGATTTTGGTATGGCTCTTATTTGCAATGGGGTTATGATGCTATGGCACTTGCTCACGAGCTCTTTGCCTCTTTTTCTTGCTTAAAACTTTTTTTTCTATGGCCACTTTTGCACAATGCACAAACTAAGATAGCAATTGTGTATATGCGGAACAAACTTGAGGCAATAATGGATGATATGATACCAATATGATATGGTATGTATGGAATGGATGGTGGATCACTAATGTGCACAAGTAACGCTAAGCTTAATACTCAAATGGCTAGTCTCGATAGGCAAGTAACGCAAAATGGGCTAGGGGTTAACAATGCAATTGCAAGGGTAATATACAAAGGTGTCGTCGAGGTTACCGTCCATTGCGATGATGAGTAGCGGTGTTCTTGGTGTAGATACCAAGATGATGGAGACTCGTCCCTAAGTAGCCGAAACACCTTAGGAAACGGAAAAAACCGCAAACTCAAAATATCAAATGAAAAATGTCAAATGGTGGTAGCGGAAAGCGGTGGTGGTGTTGCACTAGGCAATGCGAAGTGGAATGATGGGCTATACACGAGTCGGAGTTGAATTTGTCGTCCCTAAGTAGCCGAAACACCTTAGGAGACACAAGCCACAACTCAAACAAAATTGGGTAGGTTTGGGATGGCGAAAGTGTATGGTGGGTAAGCCTATGCGGAAGGTATGGTGGTGGTTGATGAAGAAGCAACCGTCCCTAAGTAGCCGAAACACCTTAGGAGACTCAAGTCACTATTCAAACAACCTCAAATGCTATGGTGAACAAATTGGGTTAGGTTGCGGAAGTCGGTGGTGGTAATGCGGATGATATGGTGGAGGGCCTAGGCAAACTTGCGAAATTTCAGAAAATATGATTGAGTCAAATGATGTTGGTGGTATTTTTGTGGGATGGGGGATGTCAAGAGCTTCAAAACGAGCAAAATAACGTCGAAAACGGACTCCGGATGAATTAGTTATGACCAAAACAAAATTTCAGCCGAGTCAAGTCAGGTTAACCTGACATCCGGAGGAGGTGCGATGATCCGGCTAGGTCCAGATGATCCGGAGGAAATCCGGACCGGTTCGTGAGTCTGCTCGGGAATTTGGGCGATAGTATCCGGACGTCCGGGGCGCCCAGCTGATCCGGGGATGTCCGGATGATCCGGAAGAAGGTCCGATGATCCGCAAGTCAATCCGCCTGGATTTGCTCGTGGAGATGAATTTTGGGCAGATTTTGGGGATTTTAAATCAAAATTGACGAGATTTCGTGGATGGAAGGTGGGGAAACTTGGGGAAATGCTAGATCCACTTGAAACCAAGCAAATCCACGGATCAAAATCAACAAAACATCATCAAACCAACAAATCACAAAAAATTGGGGCTATTTTTGGTGGGGATTTTCGATTTAGGACTAAATCAAGCAAAAGAAGGCTAGAAAACGGTGGAGGGGCTCCAAAAACGGATCAACGTGGCTCATGATACCATATGATGTAGGTGGAACCCTATAGCGCCGATCTTTCACGCTTGGAGGGGATCCTCAAGAACACGATGAACACGGGAAGAACGAGAGAAATCACAAGGGAAACACTCAAGAACAAGTCCAATCACACATCCACTAGACAATCAAACACACAAGATCCACAAGGTACATGAACAACAAAGGAAAGATACAAGGTAAGGTTCATCTCCAAGAGGAGGTCTTGATGATATCCTAGATGGATCTTCCCACAAGGGGGTCTTGATGATATCCCATGATCTTCCCCTAGATGGAGGTCTTGGCCTCCAATGGAGTAGGGTCTCTCTCTCAAGAGTAGAGATAGGTAGGAGCAAAGCTCACCTAAGAATGAGCTATCACTTTGCTAACCCTAGAAAGGAGGTGGAGGAGGTTCATTTATAGCCCAAGGGGCTAAGGGGTAAGTGAGGGCAAGGTACACGGCTTCGCCCAAGTCACGCGACGCAGCGGGTCCGGATGATCCGGATGGTGGCTCGATGATCCGGTGTCGGGGTCCGATGATCCGGCACTGTCTGATGATCCGCTTCACGAGCAGGTTCTGTTGTCTTCGGCATGTTAGCCGGATCGTCCGGAGGTCGCCCGGATCATCCGCTCGGTCCGGATCGTCTGCCGGGGTCCGGATGATCCGCAACTCCACCCCTGCCTCGCTTCTTCTTGTTCCTTTCTTCCGCCTTCTTCCACGCTTCTCGCGGATGGTGTAGTCGTTCCTTGGCGCTTGCACTTCCTTGTCGTCCGTAAGTTCAAAATACCTATGCATGCACACGGGAGAAGTGTCAAGTAGTATGCCATCCTCAAGGGGTCAAGTGAGCACGTAAAGGAGATGATTCACCTTAGTGTGTGTGAAGTAGATGTCGACGTGTCACTTGCCAAATGGGCTCTTGACATGGTGATGTCCGTAGGATGCTCCGGCCACAATTGCAACAAAGCGCCGCTCAGTGTTCGGCTCAGAGACGCCCAGCCCCGCTTTCACCGAGCCTCCAGATAGCTGAGTTGGGAAATATTATCAGCCCCAACACGCCAAGAAGGCGGTTCAGGAGCGTAACTTGGTCCCATTACAGGAGATCAAGAAGAAGGGACGGAAACGAAGACTAATAAGGGCGCCATGAGTAGCCACCGGCACCGAAGTTAGATCCGTGCTTAGGACGGGCCACCTTCACCTAAGGATATCTCGAGGAGGGTGCATGTATGGTAGGGCGATGCTACCGCCAAATATGCTGAATGTCGCAACCGGTGCTATATGGAGTCTCGCATTACGTTGTTCTTTTTTGGAGAAGCGGCGCCTCGTAGAAGGATGTGGCATACCCGGCTTGTGGGCTAAGGTGCCGAGGGCAAGGTCTTTGTGGAGGGCGACATCGGTGGTAATGATCGTCTCCGCGGTTTGATGACATCTTTGCTATGTTTAACCTTCATCCGCTACACTACACCTTCGATCGGGTGTTTTTTTACCGAGTATGGAGATGAGGATCATTAGAGACAAGACCCCGACATCGTGATAGTCGAATTCTTCTACATGCGTGCTAAGCACTTGAGCAGCGCTGGGACCGCCAAGTTGCGAAGTTCACACCTCAAGGCGCTATTCGCAAACCCAGATAAGGATAACTTCCTTGTGGCTTACTTTCCAGTAAGTCATCCCTTAACCGCCTGCAACATATGATTTCTTAGATTTCGATTGTTCTTTTTTTCTAACATTCCATGTTCAAAGCAAAGGACACACATTGCACACTCATCCTCTTAAGCCCAAATATTCCATGGCCACGAATTCAATTCCCAATCAGAACTCCAAGATAGACTACACAAATGTCAAGAAAGTTCTTGATGATGTTCTCCCTGCCACGCCAAACTGGAGGCACCTTCACCAGTGCAGTTCATAAGTACGGCAAGCACATGTTCTCACACACACGGTTCTCGCCAAGGCTGCAAGTACCGCGGTCGAAGGATGCCTACTACGCCTCCATCACATGCGGCGATCGTAGGACCATCATCAACTTCGCTACCAGATAATCTCAAAGGTTGGGCCGCCAACTTGTCGGGCAATCCAGACGCGACCTCGCATAAGAATTCTTTCGCAGATCCAATGGAGTTTGCGGACATCATGCATCAATATGTCCTTCATACTCGTGATAAAGGCGAGGTGTCCCGCCTTTCGATGAGATGGTGTATTTCGCTTTGGTGGAAGTCGACTTTGACGATCCGACCACGAACGCATAGAGGACGCCGCTACTTAGCAATCGCTAAACCAACTCCGAGAGGTTATTGACCACGCCGAGCATCCATCAACCCGACCACGAGGGTCTATTTCCGCGAGCAAACGAAGAACAAGCAAGAAACCGAGATTGCAATCTGGATATTGCGAATATAAGATGAAAGCTTTATTGATCAAGGTGGGGTTCTGTGACGCTTTGTCCGGTCGCTGAACACAAACGGCACGCCAAGTTGCAGCTATGGCGTAACTTTTGATCTAAATAAACCTAAGTCTAAACGGTGCCCTAAGGGCTGTATATATGGAGGAAGAGGGGTGAATTTCGTGGCCCTTGGTGGAGGGGTCCAAACTAACCCTATCTCTTGTTTCCCCACACATACATGGACTCTAAAAATAGCCTATACTAATGTATTTCGAAATTACATGGGCCTGGCTCAATAATAAGGTGACGAAGACCAGAATAGCCTCCGGACGAAATTTATGGAGTGGCATCTTGTATATTTCTGTCCAAGGCTTCATGCACTCATTATGGTGGCTTCAAAGTCCCAAATCATCACTTGTAACTCCATTCTTGTCCCTCTGCGCATGCCATCATCTCCATGCTGGTTCTTGCTCCAATGTTCATCCTTCTCCGTTAGGCCCTACATTTGTAAGCAAAACAAATGTATCCAATTTAGGCAGCGCCATATTCTCATGAACATTAGAATCATTACCAAGAAACGAAAGTACCGGTAATTTAGTTGGCGGCACGAGCTCTAGTAATTCATTCAAGATGTATAGCAAATAGGGCTGTGGGTGTAACAATGGTATTGATGTCCTCATCATCCTCCCTTCTTGAAATGAAGTCGCCCTCGACGGAAGTTCATCTTCCTCACCCAAATATGGCTTCAAATCTGCAATGTTAAAAGTGGACTAACCCCAAAATCTGCAGCAGCTCAAGTTTATATGCATTATCATTTACTTTCTCCAACACCTTAAAGGGACCAAAGCAGACGTGGCATTAGCTTTGATTTGCGCAAATCAGAAATCTATCCTTACGCAAATGTAACCAAACAAGATCTCCGTGTGCAAACACAACATGTTTTCTACCCTTATCTCCAAAGAAGTTTATATTTAGCATTCATACGCCAATGTTTTCCTTAGTTAACTCATGCATTTGATAGAGGCAAAGGTGTCCTGCCTTTCGATGAGATGGTGGATTTCGCTTTGGTGGAAGTCGATTTTGACGATCCGACCACGAACGCGGCGAGGACGCCGCTACTTTAGCAATCGCTAAACCAACTCCGAGAGGTTATCGACCACGCCGAGCACGATCAACCTGACCACGAAGGTCTGCTTTCGCGAGCAAACGAAGAACAAGCAAGAAACTGAGATTGCAACTGGATATTGCGAATATAAGATGAAAGCTTTATTGATCAAGGTGGGGTTCTGGACGCTTTGTCCGGTCGCTGAACACAAACGGCACGCCGGTTGCAGCTATGGCGTAACTTTTAATCTAAACAAAACCTAAGTCTAAACGGTGCCCTAAGGGCTGTATATATGGAGGAAGAGGGGTGAATTTCGTGGCCCTTGGTGGAGGGGTCCAAACTAACCCTATCTCTTGTTTCCCCACATACGGACTCTAAAATAGCCTATACTAATGTATTTCGAAATTACATGGCCTGGCCCAATAATAAGGTGACGAAGACCTAGAATAGCCTATGGACTAATATTATGAAGTGGCATCTTGTATATTTCGTCCAAGGCTTCATGCACTCCTTATGGTGGCTTCAAAGTCCTGAAATCATCACTTGTAACTCCGCTTTGATCCCTCATGCATGCCATCAACTCCATGTGTGTTCTTGCTCCAATGTTCATCCTTCTCAAGCTAGGCCCTTCATTTGTAAGCAAAACAAATGTATCCAATTTAGGCAAGATCATATTCTCAAGAACATTAGAATCATTACCAAGAAACGAAAGTACCGTAATTTAGTTGGCGGCGCGAGCTCTAGTAATTGGTCCAAGATGTATAGCAGCAGGGGCTGGGTGTAACAATGGTATTGATGTCCTCATCAACCTCCCTTCTTGAAATGAAGTCGCCTCGACGGAAGTTCATCTTCCTCACCCAAATATGGCTTCAAATCTGCAATGTTAAAAGTGGACTAACCCCAAAATCTGCAGCAGCTCAAGTTTATATGCATTATCATTTACTTTCTCCAACACCTTAAAGGGACCAGAAGACGTGGCATTAGCTTTGATTTGCGCAAATTAGAAATCTATCTCACGCAAATGTAACCAAACAAGATCTCCAGTGCAAACACAACATGTTTTCTACCCTTATCTCCAAAGAAGTTTATATTTAGCATTCATGCGCCAATGTTTTCCTTAGTTAACTCATGCATTTTTAAAATCAATTCAGCACGTTTTTTAGCATCAAAATTAACCTTCTCCAAGATGGAAGAGGCAACAAATCAATAGGTGCACGAGGTAGGAAACCATACACAACTTCAAAAGGGCACATCTTAGTAGTAGAATGCAATGAACGATTATAAGCAAATTCAATATGAGGCAAGCATTCCTCCCACATTTTCTTATTATTCTTTAGAACAGCCCTAAGCATAGTAGACAATGTTCTATTGACTACTTCAGTTTGTCCATCATTGGGGGTGACAAGTAGTACTAAAAGCAGTTTAGTCCCCAACTTAGCCCATAAACATCTCCAAAAGTGGCTAAGAAATTTAGTATCACGATCTGAAACAATAGTATTTGGCACACCATGCAAGTTTAATAATTTCACGAAAGAACAAATCAGCAACATTGACAAGATCATCGCTTATGACATGGTATAAAGTGTGCCATTTTCGAGAATCTATCCACGACAACAAATATGCTATCCTCCCTTCTTTGTTCTAGGTAAACCTAAAACAAAGTCCATAGATATATCCTCCCAAGGAACACTAGGTACAGCAAAGGCATATATAAACCATGAGGATTGAGTCGTGACTTAGCTTTTTGACATGTAGTGCAAAATGAGCAATAAAACGCCAACATCCCGCCTCATCTTTGGCCAAAAGAAATGTGTAGCAAGTACGCCCTCCGCCTTCTTCACGCCAAAGTGTCCCATTAGTCCTCCTCCATGCGCCTCCGCAACAACAAAAGACTAACGGAGCTAGCTGAATGCATAGCTTGTTAGCACGAACACAAATCCATCATTAACGACAAACTTGTTCCATGTTCTTCCTTCTTTACAATTCTGCAATACATCTTTAAAATCAGCATCATGCACATATTGATCTTTGATGGTCTCCAAACCAAATATTTTGAAGTCAAGTTGTGAAAGCATAGTATAGCTATTTAGACAATGCATCAAGAATAACATTTTCTTTACCCTTCTTGTGTTTAATGACATAAAGGAAAGTCTCAATGAATTCAACCCATTTAGCATGTCTACGATTCAGTTTAGCTTGACTTTTAATATGTTTCAAAGATTCATGATCGTAATGTATAACAAATTCTTTGGGCCATAAATAATGTTGCCATGTTTCTAAAGTCCTAACAAGAGCATATAATTCTTTATCATAAGTAGAGTAATTCAGACTAGGCCCACTCAATTTTTCGTAAAAGTATGCAACAGGTTTGCCATCTTGTAATAACACACCTCCTAATCCAATTCCACTAGCATCACATTCAAGCTCAAAAGTCTTATTAAAATCGAAGTTGGAGTAAAGGAGCATGTGTCAACTTATCTTTCAATACCGTGAAGGCTTCTTCCGTATGGTACCCCAAACAAAAGGCACATCCTTCTTTGTAAGCTCATTGAGAGGTGCAGCAATGGTGCTGAAATCTCTCACAAAACGCCTATAGAAACCAGCGAGGCCAAGGAAACTCCTCACTTGTGTGACCGCTTTGGCTGCGCCAACTCTCAATAGCTTCAATCTTGGCTTTATCAACTTCAATTCCCGTGGAGTAACAACATAGCCAAGAAAAGATACTCGGTCGGTGCAAAAGGTGCACTTCCCAAGGTTACCAAACAAACGCATCACGAGAGCATTAAAAACAGCACGAAATGTTCCAAATGTTCTTCCAAAGATTTGCTATAAATCAAGATATCATCAAAATAGACTACCACAAATCGTCCAATGAAAGCACGAAAACTTCGCTCATTAATCTCATGAAAGTACTAGGTGCATTAGTTAACCCAAAAGGCATGACTAACCACTCATATAATCCAAACTTAGTTTTAAATGCTGTTTTCCATTCATCTCCCAATTTCATACGAATTTGATGGTATCCACTACGCAAATCAACTTTGGAGAATATTGTAGAGCCACTCAATTCATCAAGCATATCATCTAGCCTAGGAATAGGGTGACGATAACTAATAGTAATATTATTGATGCCTCTACAATCAACACACATACGTGACGTACCATCCTTTTTCGCACTAGAATAATAGGAACAGACAAGGACTAAGGGATTCGCAGATATAACCTTTGTCGAGTAGCTCCTCAGATTTGACGATAATCTCCTTCGCCTCCTCCGGATTGGTACGGTATGGTGCACGGTTGGTAATGATGCACCGAATTAAGTCAATTTGATGCTCAATCCTCTAATAGGTGGTAATCCTGTGGCACGCCTTGTGGAAAGACGCCAAATAACCCCGCAAAATGTTAGTGACAAAGAGGGGCAAAGAGGAAGGCACGCCCTCTAATGAAAATAATGCCTCTTTGCACACAAAAGCATAGCAAATAGATTTGCTAAAATCTAGCTCATCAATATCGATTTGGTGGCAAGTAAACATGCACTTTTCAATTTAATTTCGTAAATAAAGAGATGGTTTATTATTAGACTTCATGTGTCGCTCAAATTCTTTTGCCACAATCTGATTTTCACTCTTATTTTTCTCCTGCTTTGCTTTTATTAGCTCTATTAATATCATCTTTCAAAATGGACTCAGAGTCATAGGAAGCAAAGTAATATTTTTATCCTTATGAACAAGAGTATACCGATTGTTTCTACCATGGTGTACAGAATTTTTATCAAATTGCCATGGTCTACCAAGTAACAAGGAACATGCTTGCATAGGTACCACATCACAATCAACATAATCAGATATGTAGAGATACTAAAATGCACACTAACAAAGACGTGTTACCTTCACCTTGCCGCTGTTGTTGAACCATTGGATGTAGTAAGGATGTGGATGTGGTCTTGTGGTGAGAGATAGCTTCTCCACCATCTCCATGCTAGCCAAGTTGTTGCAGCTCCTCCATCTATGATGACGCTAATAGAACGCCTTCACAACTCCCTTTGTATGGAACAAATTATGCCTCTGATTTTGCTCAGCTTGTGTAACCTCAGACACTCAAAACACGCTCAGCAACTAAACATTCATACCACAAGATCTTTAGCAGCCATGTATTGTGTCTCATGATCAATCATCTCCACCGTGTTCCTCATGTGTAATAAGAGCCAAAGTCTCCTCATCATAGTCACTAGCGGACTCATACCCACCATCCTCGTGAGTAATCATCACACGCTGAGATTTGCATTCTCTCAGAAATGTCCTCTTCCTTACAACGACGCACAAATAATATCACTTGTGTGCCCTGCTGACGCCATGGAAGAAGAAGAGCTCAGGCAGGCCCGGCAGTGTGTGCTCTTGGCGATAGTGGTGGTTGTGCCTCGCTTTCTTGTATCACGGTTGGAGGTGGCACCAAGGAGGTGATGGTGCAAGGAAGTAGATGATGCACGTGGTGTCCATGATGAAGGTCGACCTGCAGAAAAGTTAGTGCGCGCCAATGCCTCGGCGATCCTCAAGACTTCACGCTCAGCTTTACAAGCAAGATGGAATAAACGAGTAATATTATTATAATCCTTATAGTCTAGAATGGTCTGAATCTCTATTTAATCCACCCGAAAACGTGCAAGCATAGCTTCATTCTCCTCAACAATACCACATCTAATCAAGCCAGCTTTGTAATTCCCGATAATATTCTTCTACGTATTTTTTCCTTGTCTTAAGCGCTGCAATTTTTGAAGTAATTCACGTTGATAATATGGTGGAACCCAACGAGTACGCATAGCAGTTTTCAAAGCAGCCCAAGTAGTGGAACAGGATATAATCTACAATGTTCGCACCACCAAACACATGCAAAGCTAGTGAAAGCACAAACAAAGCAGCAGAACACGCCTCCTCGTCGTGATATTGTAAACATGTAAATCGTTGTTCAGCTTAACTCCCAAGTAAGATATATATCGTGAACATATCTACCCTCAAATGGTGGAATATTCAATTTCAGTTTAGGAGATGGTCATGATCTCGCACTGAGGGGAGCCCTAATATTGCCATTATTTGCATGTGGACGACCTCGTGGTTGTGGTGCCGGTGGTTGCACGAGTTCGATGTTGATCAACCTCATCCTCATAATCGCCCACATACTCATCATCCTCCCCACCACCACCAGCAGCAGAGCAGTGGAGCCAAAGAAGCACCAACAGCAGAGAGCAGCACCGAATTTTGTCCTCGCTCAAGAGGAACACGCTGAGCTCGGCCCATACCGATTCGAAGGGGCGAGTTGTTGTCGCTGCAGAGGTGCGATAGGTGCAGCCATGGTGGTTGTGGAAAACGCGCGAGCAATTCATCAAACTTGCTATCAAGCTTTGTTTCAAACGCCTTCTCAATGCCATCTATCTTCTCCATGGCCTCACAAATCTGTTTACCACGCCTTGCACCGTCCAATCATCATTTGTCAAACTTATCATGTAGCTGTTTGTTCGTCAGTTCTCCCAATCAGCCTCATCGGCTTGTGATCCTACCATGGTTAGCGTAAAATAGAAACACACAAGAATATGATCCTACAAACTACTAAGAAGTGGTGGTGGTGTATCACAAACCCGCAAGCAAATCTCAAATTCTTACCAGCCTACCAAAGAAGAAGCGGTGATCGGCAACCGCTAGTCAAACTCTCAAAGCTTGATATAGCGACACTGTGGAGAATCAAACGACGACGAGATGTATGTGGAGCTGGAAGGCTTATAATATGGTAGCAAAAAGGTCAAGAATAATCAATTCAGAGATGAAAGTTGAATAGACGCCAACGACGGTATCAGGCTGGTCCTAGGCTAGACCGCATAGAGACGCGAGCCTAGAACACTAACAAAATCACGGCACAAGACGTAAACAAGGAAGGAGCACACTCAATTTTTTTTTTCCGCCTTTTTTGGCGCTTTTTTTTTGCTAAAATCACTATAATGGCGAAGTGTCTCAAAACTCTTCCCAGTCAAATCGATAGGATGGGCACGAAATTTTTCGACCAATTTTTTTTTTCGAGTGCCTCGACCCAAAAATCGAAACGGGTCAAAAAACTTTCTATAACGGCGATCGCCTCAATACGCTTAGAAACACCTAAAATAGGATAGCCGTAAAATTTTTGTCCCGCATGCTTTTGGAAAATTTTGGGCCTAAACGGAGGGTGGTTTCCTGACTTTTTTTTGGAAACCAACCTCTTCTACGGACGGCAAAGATTGCTGAATCAAACCTACTCGATAAGGAAACACGAATCGGAAATTAGATGGATCCCAAAACAAATCTAATATGCAAGGAACTCGGATTGGTGGTGGATATATGGTGGTGGTATATGGCAACGTGGTGGTATATGGCAGCGTGGTGGTATATGGATACGGATTCAAGCGGTGGATAAGCGGGTGGTAGATGGCGTATGGCGATAACGGCAAGCGGCATGCGTGACAACTTATGACCGTAACTCAAACTCTAAAAGACTAGACTCTAAGACCAAAGAATTAGACACGCATTTATGCAACCGCAAATTCAACAACGTAAATACGTAAAAGATTATGCAAAGGCTCGATTGGTTCGGATATGATGACCTAACCATAATTTTTTTGGCTTTTTCGTGGACTCGGTAGGTGAAGAACAGACTCGATCTAAACTACGAAATCAGAAAATCTCACCGAGCAACCCGGAAATCTGATACCACTTGATAAAGGCAGAGGTGTCCCGCCTTTCGATGAGATGGTGTATTTCGCTTTGGTGGAAGTCGACTTTGATGATCCGACCACGAACGTGCGAGGACGCCGCTACTTAGCAATCGCTAAACCAACTCCGAGAGGTTATTGACCACGCCGAGCACGATCAACTCCGACCACGAGGGTCTATTTCCTACGAGCAAACGAAGAACAAGCAAGAAACCGAGATTGCAACTGGATATTGCGAATATAAGATGAAAGCTTTATTGATCAAGGTGGGGTTCTGACGCTTTGTCCGGTCGCTGAACACAAACGGCACGCGGTTGCAGCTATGGCTAACTTTTGATCTAAACAAAACCTAAGTCTAAACGGTGCCCTAAGGGCTGTATATATGGAGGAAGAGGGGTGAATTTCGTGGCCCTTGGTGGAGGGGTCCAAACTAACCCTATCTCTTGTTTCCCCACATACGGACTCTAAAAATAGCCTATACTAATGTATTTCGAAATTACATGGGCCTGGCTCAATAATAAGGTGACGCAAGACCTAGAATAGCCTCCGGACGAAATTTATGGAGTGGCATCTTGTATATTTCGTCCAAGGCTTCATGCACTCATTATGGTGGCTTCAAAGTCCCGAAATCATCACTTGTAACTCCATTCTGTCCTCTTGCGCATGCCATCATCTCCATGTTGTTCTTGCTCCAATGTTCATCCTTCTCCAAGCTAGGCCCTACATTTGTAAGCAAAACAAATGTATCCAATTTAGGCAGCGCATATTCTCATGAACATTAGAATCATTACCAAGAAACGAAAGTACCGTAATTTAGTTGGCGTATGCGAGCTCTAGTAATTGGTCCAAGATGTATAGCAGCAGGGCTGGGGTGTAACAATGGTATTGATGTCCTCATCACCTCGGGCAGTTCTTCCTCGATATCAACCGGCCCAACAATGAGATAGATGGAATGCTACAAATGCAGGTGACAACGATCATGATTTCATGACCATCACGACAGACGGCGGCTTCATCCACGCTCCTGTCCGATGAGTCGAGTCGAAAGTAGTGATGTGTAGTTTGGCTCATGTTGTAATTAAACTTTAATGAATTTGTATGTCTCTTTGGTTTGGACAGTCGTTCAACTTAGATGTAATCAATGCTATCTATTAGTAGGACCATGAATCGTGCTATTAATGTCTTGCTTTTCTCTTCCGATCCTTTTGTTGCATACTTACATATTGCTTATGTATTGTCTGTTGTTTGGCTTGTGCATAGAGATGCCGCCGATGTCGTGGTACAAGGGTAAGGTTCCCTTGAGTTCACGATTTAATCGGGAGGAGTGTCGAGAGACAGTTCACCGCTTCAGCGGTAATAGCCATAAAGGGTACACCACTAGGGCGGAGGCCGATCTAGATACGCCCGCTATCTAGCGGAGAGAGGAGGAGCGTTGAGGAACCGGATGAAGACCAGCTTGATCGCTGATGATGCTCAACGTGATGACCACAACTCTCTTCTATGTGAT
Organism: Aegilops speltoides; assembly: GCA_021437245.1. Taxonomy (NCBI): domain Eukaryota; kingdom Viridiplantae; phylum Streptophyta; class Magnoliopsida; order Poales; family Poaceae; genus Aegilops; species Aegilops speltoides. The sequence goes on along the minus strand of JAHHZJ010001024.1, from coordinate 34,620 downwards.
GGTAGTTTAGATGATCGATATCAACTTGTACCGTGAAGACAAACTCGATATCATGGGTCTTGAGACTTGTAATGTTTTATCTTTGTTCGGTCTTTTGAATTCGAGACTAATATGATGAATTGTATTCGAGACTAATCTTCTATTGTATTCGGCGAATCTGATGTTGCTATGTGCACTGCTGTCTATATTCTCGTCCAATAATATATTTTGTAACCTCGTGCAAAATCGAAAAGTAAAAACAAATATTCATACTAATGGCGATTACCACCAAAAGCGCCATTAGTATGCCAAAGGATACTAATGGCGATCAACACGTAATGCGCCATTAGTATGACAAAGCACATGCTTACTATATGATTTCCGGAGGCACACTAATGGCACATGAGGTTACATACTAATGGCGCATCGCTTGGTGCGCCATTAGTACATCAGATACTAATGGCGACCTGGTGCGCCATTAGTAAAAATACTAGTGGCGCAAGAAGAGCATAATGGCGCATCGTACGCGCCATTAGTAGGCAAAACCAAAGCGCCATTAGTAGGCCTTTTTCCTAGTAGTGTATGGGTCCGACACGCATTCAATGACAAAATTATGACCGCTTAGTGAACATATGTCCTTTCTATGGCAATCCTTGAAAGTACTTCATTATCTCGCAGCGCTATTTGCCTGATTGCCCTAAAATTTCTTGTCCTCTATAGAGGAGATATCGCTTCCACATATATATTGACCGATGCCGTGAATGCCCTTTTGTTCTTGGCTTTCACGCATGAGTTACAGCTTGCCATCCGCTAAAAACAAGGAGAATAAGGCATATAGTCACTGATTTTCTTCAATTTACGCCAAATGAGATTGCCTTGATCATAGAGCATCCGCAGAAGATACGCTTGTCCCTACCAGGGGCTAATGTCTATAAGCAACATAATCTCTCGAATTCCTTCAAAAGGAAGTGCCAATGGGTTCAAACTTGTTTGAAAAAACAGCGACGAATGATGTTCTTTGACTTTCGTATGAAAAGTCCTGCTTAAGGCTGAATTTGAGGGTACCCAGCCTCCCCGCAAGCGGAAGTATTTTTGATTCGCACGCCGCGAAAGCAGTTTGAGTACTTATGGGTCCGACACGGACTCAATGGCAAAATTATGACCGCTTTTAGTGAACATCCGTCCTTTCTATGGCAATCCTTGAAAGTACTTCATTTTCTCGTGCTTTTGCCCGATTACTCCTAAAATTTCTTGTCCTCTATAGAGGAGATATCGCTTCACATATATATCGACCGATGCTAGAATGCCCTTTGTTTTGGGCTTTCACGCCATGAGTTACAAAGATGCCATCCGCAAAAAACAAGAAGAATAAGGCATATAGCCGATGGATTTTCTTCAATTAACGGCCAAATGAGATCGCCTTGATCATAGAGCATCCGCAGAAGGTACTTTTGCCCTACCAGGGGGCTAATGTCTATAAGCAACATATCTCTCGAATTTCCATAAAAAGGAAGTGCCAATGGGTTCAGAAACTTGTCTGAAAAACAGCGACGAATGATGTTCTTTGACTTTTAGGGCCAAAAAGTCCTGCTTAAGGTGATTTTGAGGGTACTCTGGGCCTCCTGGCGGAAGCATGAGGTATTTTTTGGATTCGCACGCTCATCGCGAGCAGTGTGAGTACTTATGGGTCCGACAGGGACTCCGAATGACATAATTATGACCGTTTTACTGAACATCTGTCCATTCTATGGCAGTCCTTGAAAGTCATTCATTTTCTCGTGTGCTTTTTTCCTGATTGCCCCAAAATATCTTGTCCTCTATAGAGGAGATATCGTTTCCACATATATATTGACCGATGACAGTAATGCCCTTTTTGATAGAGGCGGAGGTGTCCCGATCTTTCGATGAGATGATAACTATCGAGCCTAGAACACTAATGAGGTCACGGCGTAGCACAACTAGCATCAATAAAGGATACTAAGTAGCTCTTGACAGCAAGATATAAGTGAAGATCACAACGGTAGTGAAGATAATGATGAAAAACAACTACCAAGCAGGACATACAACAACTCTCTCTCCAACTTTCCTCTTGAAAAGTTTGAGCCAATTTTCTGATAAATTCTTTCAAAGAATGCTACTAACTCAAGCTTTCCAATGCAAAAAGAATCACTCAATTCCGAGTTGATATGAGGAGTCAAAGAATTCTAAACCTGGCCCTAAAATTGGAACAAGTCGTGTTCACGAACTTCAGAGGGCAAACGAAACCTATTTAGGAGCCGATTTTGAGGTGTCAAATATTGAACTAGCTTCGCAAATATTTAGATGCGCTCGCCTCTAGCTTCAATTTTAGTACTCACGGAGCCAAACGGACTTCATATGAGGAAGATACACCTGCTTTATCAATAAAGGCGCAAAAATGTATTCCAATCCGAATTCAGCACGAGATTGATTCGAGATAGATCCGATTTTTTTTTTTCTCTTTTTTTCACTCTTTTTTCTTTTTCTTCTTCTTTTTTTTTTCCTTTTTTTCTTTTTCTTTTTCTCCTCTTCCAAGACAAACTAGATAAGGTGCATTGATCAAAGAAGATGAATGACCTCAACTATGATTATGACAATGAACAACGCTGAGCACGTGGTGGAAATTAATAGATGTGATGGTGGACAGCTGAAGGGATAATGATGCAGCAAGGCGTGACTAATGTGAACAGAACTCAAACTCTAAAGGAACTAGACACTAAGACCAGCAACCTATTACCGACGATGCAACCGATAATTCAACTATGCAAGCAACGAATAGAAAATTGCAAAGGCTCGATCGCTTGGATAAAGGATGAACAGATCTAACTTTTTTGTGGCTTTTTCATGGACTATAGGTATGAATGATGATGCGATCTAAACTATGAAAACTCAGTAAAATCTCACCGAGCAACCTCAAAACCGATACCACATGATAGAGGCGGAGGTGTCCTGATCTTCGATGAGATGATAACTATCGATTTGGTGGAGACTACTTTGACGATCCGACTACAAACGCAGTAATGACGCTATGCCTTTAACAATCGCTAAACCAACTCCGAGAGGTTATCACCACGCCGAGCACAATCAACCTCGACCACGAAGGTCTATTCCTGCAAGCAATCAAGAACAAGCAAGAATATGATAAAAGCAATCTGAATATTGCGAGTATGTATGAAGTATTGATAAAGGTGGGGATCCGTAGCCGTCTTGGTCTGGTCGCTGGACACAAACGGCACACGGTTGCAATGGCTAACTTTTTAACTAAACAAATCCCAAGGAAAATGGTACTAGATGGATATACTTATATAGGAGCAAGGGTGGCGGCCAAGGAGGTGGAGGACGTCCCCAAGGCAGCCTAAAACTAACCCTTAGGTCATATAAGGCCAATGGGCCAGAGTGGAGGTGACGTAACACCTTTGGACTTGCGCTTGACTCGATTCGTGCAAAGATCAGATTGTTTCGTCCATAACTCAACGCTTCGGACGGATTTTAAGGTGATTCCAATTGTGCTGGAAAGAGCATAAAATCTACTTTCCAACAAAAAGAATTACCCAATTCGAGTCGGTATGAAAAGTTGTTATGTTTTGAGTCATGTATGTCCTGTGCAGTCCGAATCTGAATCCGTAACGTGAGAGATCGACTCTATCTTCTCTTGGCCCAAAAGTGACGTGAGAAGACTTTTGAACATCACCTAAACTTCTTTCTTTTCCTTATCCTCATATGTGGATTGTACAAATGTCCCATACACCTGCAATTAGACGAAACACAAAAGTATGTGAAGTATTTTTGTTCTCGATAACATAAATATATTATTGAATAGTTTGCACTAGAAATCACCGACAATATGCATGTATGCAATATTTTTGGTCTTATCCAAGGTAGTCATGTCCTCCACATATATATTGTCCGATGCCAAGAATGCCCTTTTGTTCTGGCTTTCACGCATGAGTTACAAAGATGCCATCCTCATGGAAACAAGGAGAATAAGGCATATAGTCGCTGGATTTTCTTCAATTTACAGCCAAATGAGATCGCCTTGATCATAGAGCATTTGCAGAAAGGTACGCTTTCCCTACCAGGGGTAATGTCTATAAGCAACATAATCTCTCGAATTTCCTTCAAAAGGAAGTGCTAATGGGCTCTAAACTTGTCCTAAAAACAGCGATTTAATGATGTTCTATGACTTTCAGTACAAAAGTCCTGCTAAGGCCGAATTTGAGGGTACTCCCGACTCTCGCTCAACCGGGAGTATTTTTGATTCGCGACGCCGTGAGTGGTTTGAGTACTTATGGGTCCGACATGACTCAATGACAAAATTATGACCGCTTTAGTGAACATCCGTCCGCTCTATGGCAATCCTTGAAAGTACTTCATTTTCGCACGCGCTTATTCGCTTAATTGCCCTAAAATTTCTTGTCCTCTATAGAGGAGATATCGCTTCCACATATATATCGACCGATACCAGAATGCCCTTTGTTCTTGGCTTCACGCCGCATGAGTTACAAAGATGCCATCCGTGAAAACAAGGAGAATAGGGCATATAGTCGCTGGATTTTCTTCAATTTACGCCAAATGAGATTGCCAGATCATAGAGCTTCATGAAAAGGTATGTTTGTCCCTACCAGGGGGCTAATGTCTATAAGCAACATAATCTCTTGAATTCCCTTCAAAAGAAAGTGCCAATGGGTTCAGAAACTTGTCTGAAAAACAGCGACGTATGATGTTCTATGACTTTCAGGGCCAAAAAGTCCTGCTTGAGGCTGAATTTGAGGGGACTCCGGGCCTCCTGGCCCATGCGGGGAGTATTTTTTGGATTCGCACGCTTGCCGCGAGCAGTTTGAGTACTTATGGGTCCAACACGGACTTCGAATGACAAAATTATGACCGTTTTAGTGAACATCTGTCCTTTCTATGGCAATCCTTCAAAGTACTTCATTTTCTCAAGCGGTCTTTTGCCGATTGGCCCTAAAATTTCTTGTCCTCTATAGAGGAGATATCATTTCTATATATATATCGACCGATGCCAGGAATGCCCTTTTGTTTCGGGCTTTCACGCCGCATGAGTTACATTAGGCCATCCGATTTAAAATAAGGAGAATAAGGCATATAGCCTTTGATTTTCTTTCAATTTACGGCCAAATGAGATTGCCCGGATCATAGAGCATCTCATTTAAAGGTACGCTTTGTCCCTACTAGGGGGCTAATGTCTATAAGCAACATAATCTCTCGAATTTCCTTCAAAAGGAAGTGCCAATGGGTTCGTAAACTTGTCTCAAAAACAGCGACGTAATGATGTTCTTTTTTGACTTTCGTACCAAAATGTCCCGCTTAAGGCTGAATTTGAGGGTACTCCGGCCTCCCGGCGCAAGCATGGAGTATTTTTGATTCAATACGCCATGTAGCTGTGTGAGTACTTATGGGTCCGACACGGACCAATGACATAATTATGACCGCTTTAGTGAACATCTGTCCATTCTATGGCGCTCTTGAAAGTACTTCATTTTCTCATGTGCTTTTGCCTGATTGCCTTCTAAAATTTCTTGTCCTCTATAGAGGAGATATCGCTTCCACATATATATCGACCGATGCCAGTGAATGCCCTTTGTTCTTGTCTTTCAGCTCACTTGTTATGCAAAGATGCCATACCTGTAAACACATTTGGAATTTTAGATCGCTTCTGAGTATTGTACCATAATCTCTTTTGGTTTAGCAATAAGTCGACATCTTCAAGACGCTTGTAGTCGGATCGCCAAAGTCGACTTCCACCAAAGCGATTGATAGAGGCAGAGGTGTCCTGCCTTTCGGCGAGATGGTGGATTTCGCTTTTGGAAGTCGATTTTGACGATCCGACCACGAACGCGGCGAGGACGCCGCTACTTAGCAATCGCTAAACCAACTCCGAGAGGTTATTGACCACGCCGGAGCACGATCAACCCGACCACGAGGGTCTATTTCATGCGAGCAAACGAAGAACAAGCAAGAAACTGAGATTGCAACTGGATATTGCGTAATGTAAGATGAAAGCTTTATTGATCAAGGTGGGGTTCTGTGGACGCTTTGTCCGGTCGCTGAACACAAACGGCACGCGGTTGCAGCTATGGCGTAACTTTTGATCTAAACTAAACCTAAGTCTAAACGGTGCCCTAAGGGCTGTATATATGGAGGAAGAGGGGTGAATTTCGTGTCCTTTGGTGGAGGGGTCCAAACTAACCCTATCTCTTGTTTCCCCACATACGGACTCTAAAAATAGCCTATACTAATGTATTTCGAAATTACATGGCCTGGCTCATAATAAGGTGACGAGCACCTAGAATAGCCTCCGGACGAAATTTATGGAGTGGCATCTTGTATATTTCTGTCCAAGGCTTCATGCACTCATTATGGTGGCTTCAAAGTCCTGAAATCATCACTTGTAACTCCATTCTTGTCCCCTTGCGCATGCCATCATCTCCATGTTGTTCTTGCTCCAATGTTCATCCTTCTCCAAGCTAGGCCCTTCATTTGTAAGCAAAACAAATGTATCCAATTTAGGCAAGATCATATTCTCATGAACATTAGAATCATTACCAAGAAACGAAAGTACTGTAATTTAGTTGATGCACGAGCTCTAGTAATTGGTCCAAGATGTATAGCAGCAGGGCTGTGGGTGTAACAATGGTATTGATGTCCTCATCATCCTCCCTTCTTGAAATGAAGTCGCCCTCGACGGAAGTTCATCTTCCTCACCCAAATATGGCTTCAAATCTGCAATGTTAAAAGTGGACTAACCCCAAAATCTGCAGCAGCTCAAGTTTATATGCATTATCATTTACTTTCTCCAACACCTTAAAGGGACCAGCAAGACGTGGCATTAGCTTTGATTTGCGCAAATCAGAAATCTATCCTCACGCAAATGTAACCAAACAAGATCTCCAGTGCAAACACAACATGTTTTCTACCCTTATCTCCAAAGAAGTTTATATTTAGCATTCATACGCCAATGTTTTCCTTAGTTAACTCATGCATTTTAAAATCAATTCAGCACGCTCTTTAGCATCAAAATTAACCTTTCTCCAAGATGGAAGAGGCAACAAATCAATAGGTGCACGAGGTAGGAAACCATACACAACTTCAAAAGGGCACATCTTAGTAGTAGAATGCAATGAACGATTATAAGCAAATTCAATATGAGGCAAGCATTCTCCCACATTTTCTTATTTTTCTTTAGAACAGCCCTAAGCATAGTAGACAATGTTCTATTGACTACTTCAGTTTGTCCATCGCTTTGGGGGTGACAAGTAGTACTAAAAGCAGTTTAGTCCCCAACTTAGCCCATAAACATCTCCAAAAGTGGCTAAGAAATTTAGTATCACGATCTGAAACAATAGTATTTGGCACACCATGCAAGCTTAATAATTTCACGAAAGAACAAATCAGCAACATTGACAAAGATCATCGCTTTATGACATGGTATAAAGTGTGCCATTTTCGAGAATCTATCCACAACAACAAATATGTTATCCTCCCTTCTTTGTTCTAGGTAAACCTAAAACAAAGTCCATAGATATATCCTCCCAAGGAACACTAGGTACAGCAAAGGCATATATAAACCATGAGGATTGAGTCGTGACTTAGCTTTTTGACATGTAGTGCAGCAGCAATAAAACGCCAACATCCCGCCTCATCTTTGGCCAAAAGAAATGTGTAGCAAGTACGCCCTCCGCCTTCTTCACGCCAAAGTGTCCCATTAGTCCTCCTCCATGCGCCCCGCAACAACAAAAGACTTAACGGAGCTAGCTGAATGCATAGCTTGTTAGCACTAACACAAATCCATTATTAACGACAAACTTGTTCCATGTTCTTCCTTCTTTACAATTCTGCAATACATCTTTAAAATCAGCATCATGCACATATTGATCTTTGATGGTCTCCAAACCAAATATTTTGAAGTCAAGTTGTGAAAGCATAGTATAGCGATTTAGACAATGCATCAAGAATAACATTTTCTTTACCCTTCTTGTGTTTAATGACATAAGGGAAAGTCTCAATGAATTCAACCCATTTAGCATGTCTACGATTCAGTTTAGCTTGACTTTTAATATGTTTCAAAGATTCATGATCGAATGTATAACAAATTCTTTTGGGCCATAAATAATGTTGCCATGTTTCTAAAGTCCTAACAAGAGCATATAATTCTTTATCATAAGTAGAGTAATTCAGACTAGGCCCACTCAATTTTTCGTAAAAGTATGCAACAGGTTTGCCATCTTGTAATAACACACCTCCTAATCCAATTCCACTAGCATCACATTCAAGCTCAAAAGTCTTATTATTATAATCCTTATAGTCTAGAATGGTCTGAATCTCTATTTAATCCACCCGTAAAACGTGCAAGCATAGCTTCATTCTCCTCAACAATACCACATCTAATCAAGCCAGTTTGTAATTCCCGATAATATTCTTCTACAGAATTTTTTCCTTGTCTTAAGCGCTGCAATTTTGAAGTAATTCACGTTGATAATATGGTGGAACCCAACGAGTACGCATAGCAGTTTTCAAAGCAGCCCAAGTAGCTGGAACAGGATATAATCGACAATGTTCGCACCACCAAACACATGCAAAGCTAGTGAAAGCACAAACAAAGCAGCAGAACACGCCTCTCCTCGGGATATTGTAAACATGTAAATCGTTGTTCAGTTTCTAACTCCCAAGTAAGATATATATCAGAACATATCTACCCTCAAATGGTGGAATATTCAATTTCAGTTTAGGGAGATGGTCATGATCTCGCACTGAGGGGAGCCCTAATATTGCCATTATTTGCATGTGGACGACACGGTGGTTGCGGTGCTGGTGGTTGCACGTAGTTCGATGTTGATCAACCTCATCCTCATAATCGCCCACATACTCATCATCCTCCTCGGTACCACCAGCAGCAGCGATGGCAGTGGAGCCAAAGAAGCACCAACAGCGAAGAGCGCCGGCACCAGAATTTTGTCCTCGCTCAATAGGAACACGCCGAGCTCATCAATACCGATTCGGAAGGGGCGTGGTTGTTGTCGTTGCAGAGGTGCGATAGGTGCAGCCGGCGGTGGTTGTGGAAAACGCAGCGAGCAATTCATCAAACTTGCTATCAAGCTTTGTTTCAACGTCTTCTCAATGCCATCTATCTTCTCCATGGCCTCGTCAAATCTGTTTACCACATCTTGCACTGTCCACTCATCATTTGCTGAAATTTATCATGTAGCTGTTTGTTCGTCATGTTCTCCCAATCGGTCTAAATCGACTTGTGATCCTGCCATGGTTAGCAAGCAATAGAAACACACAAGAATATGATCCTACGGACTACTAACAAGAGGTGGTGGTGGGTGTCACAAATCCGTCAAGCAAATCTCAAATTCTTACCAGTTCTTACCAAAGAGCAGAAAGGTGATCGCAACCGTTGTAATCAAAACTCTCAAAAGCTTGGATAGAGCGATTGCCAGGGAGAGTCAAACGCACGACGTAGATGTATGTGGAGCTGGGAAGGCTTATAATATGGCAGCAAAAAGGGTCAGCAATAATCAATTCAGAGATGCAAAGTTGAATAAACGCTCAACGACGGTACTGTGATGGTCCTAGGCTAGACTGTGCTAGAGACGCGAGCCTAGAACACTAACAAAATCACGGCGCTGCACGTAAACAAGGGAAAAGCACACTCTTCCCAGTTTGACCTGGGAAGAGTTTTGAGACACTCGCCATTATAGTGATTTTCGGCAAAAAAAACAGAGGAGTGCAAAAAAAAAAGAGCGCAAAAAAAAGAGTGAAAGAAAATCAGAGTGTGCTTCTCCCTTGTTTCCGTGCAGCGTCGTGATTTTGTTAGTGTTCTAGGCTCGCGTCTCTAGCACAGTCTAGCCTAGGACCAACACAAGATGCAAAAGTTGAGCGCTTATTCAACTTTGCATCTCTGAATTGATTATTGCCAATTCTTTTGCTACCATATTATAAGCCTTCCCAGCTCCACATGCATCTACGTCGTGCGTTTGACTCTCCCTGGTAATCGCTCTATCCAAGCTTTGAGGGTTTTGACTACAACGGTTGCCGATCACCGCCTGCTGCTAGGTAAGAACTGGTAAGAATTTGAGATTTGCTTCACGGGTTTGTGATACACCACCACCACTTCTTAGTAGTCTGTAGGATCATATTCTTGTGTGTTTCTATTTGCTGCTAACCATGGTAGAATCACAAGCCGATGAGACTGATTAGGAGAACCTGACGAACAAACAGCTACATGATAAATTTCAGCAAATGATGAGTGGACAGGTGCAAGATGTTGATGCGGAGCATCCCACGTTCATCCCCATGTACACTCCGACTACTCTCCAAGCCCCAAGAGGACATATGACGAGACCTCGAACATACGCCATTGGACACAAGGTGAATTCACTCCTCTTCGAACCGTCACTTTCCACATGTGAGACATGGCTACTACCTCATGCATGGACCTTGCATACACTCAGGTACAACCAAGATGACCATGGAGAATCCAAGGACCAAGGCCAAGCATGGAAGAGGAGAAGGAAGAAGAAGAATGGAGCAAGACTGGACTTGCCCGGATCATCCGGACACCCAAATGGACGATCCGGATCGAGCCCGACGATCCGGACGACCACCGAACGATCCGCTAACGTGCCGAAGACACCCGGCTGCTCGACGGCCGGATCATCCGGACAACACCTGGATCATCCGGACCCCGACACCCGGATCATCCGCCACCATCCGGATCATCCGGACCCACTTTGTGTCTGCGACTTGGCTGAGCCCATGTACCCTTCGCCCCCTAGCCTATATATAGGACTCCTCCTCCTCACTTTGAGACTCAGCATTGGATTAGCTCATATTTGTGTGAGAGCCTTTGCTCATCCACTTGGATACTTCTCCTCAGAGATCACGACCTCTTCGGAGAAGATCCCCCCAGCGGATTCAAGACCCCTCTCTAGGGAAGAATATCATGGCCTCCTCGCGGAGAAGAACGGTTCCTTTGTATCCTTACCTTTGTTCAATTTGGATCTTGTGGATCTCTTATGTGTGTGGTGATCTAGCACTTGTGTGATCGATTCCTTGTTGGTTGAGTGATTCTCTCTCGTTTTCCCCCGTGTTTCCCTTTGTGCTTCCGCATGTTCTTCGTGATTCCCCGTAGGATCACCTCCAAACGTAAAAGATCGACGGTATAGGGTTCCACCCTACATCATATGGTATCATGAGCCACGTTGATCACGTTTTTGGAGCCCCTACCCCGTGTTTTCTAGCTTGATTTTGTTGTTTTCGTCCTAAATCCGAAAATCCCCACCAAAAATAGCCCCAAATTTTTGTGATTTGTTGGTTTGATGATGTTTTGTTGATCTTGATCCGTGGATTTGCTTGGTTTCAAGTGGATCTAGCATTTCCCCAAGTTTCCCCACCTTCCATCCACGAAATCTCGTCAATTTTGACCCCAAAATCCCCAAATTCCGCCCAAAAATTCGTCCCCGAGAGGAAATCCCGACCAGTTTGGCCTGCCCGGATCATCCGGACCTTCTCCCGGATCATCCGGACACCTCCCGGATCAGCTGGACCCTCTCCCGAACGTCCGGATAACCCACGCACCCAGAAAACAGAACCGTAGCTGACGAACCCGGATCATCCGGATGTACACCCGGATCATCCGGACCTTCTCCCGGATGTCCGGTTAACCCTGACACTGACTCGGCTGAAATTTTGTTTTGGTCATAACTAATTCATCCGGAGTCCGATTTTGACGTTCTTTAGCTCGTTTTGAAGCTATTGACATCCCCCATCCCACAAAAATACGACCAACATCATTTGACTCCATCATATTTTCTGAAATTTGGCAAGTTTGCCTAGGCCCTCCACCATATCATCCGCATTACCACCACCGACTTCCGCAACCTAACCCATTTTGTTCCCCATTGCATATGTGGTTGTTTGAGTTGTGACTAGAGTCTCCTAAGGTGTTTCGGCTACTTAGGGACAATTGCTTCTTCATCAACCACCACCACCACTTCCGCATAACCTTGCCCACCATACAGTTCCACCCCAACTTAACCCAATTTTGTTTGAGTTGTGACTAGAGTCTCCTAAGGTGTTTCGGCTACTTAGGGACAATTGCTTCTTCATCAACCACCACCACTATTTCCACATAGACGTGCCCACCATACAATTCCACCCCAACTTAACCCAATTTTATTTGAGTTGTGGCTTGTGTCTCCTAAGGTGTTTCGGCTACTTAGGGACGGCAAATTCAACTCCGACTCGTGTATAGCCCATCATTCCACTTCCGCATTGCCTAGTGCAACACCACCACCGCTTTCCGCTACCACCATTTGACATTTGTCATTTGAGATTTTGAGTTTGCGATTTTTCCGTTTCCTAAAGTGTTTCGGCTACTTAGTGATAGAGGCAGAGGTGTCCCGTCTTTCGATGAGATGGTGGATTTCGCTTTGGTGGAAGTCGACTTTGACGATCCGACTACGAACGTGCGAGGACGTCGCGCCTTAGCAATCGCTAAACCAACTCCGAGAGGTTATTGACCACACCGGAGCACGATCAACCTGACCACGAGGGTCTGTTTCCTGCGAGCAAACGAAGAACAAGCAAGAAACTGAGATTGCAATCTGGATATTGCGAATATAAGATGAATAGCCTATGGACGAATATTATGAAGTGGCATCTTGTATATTTCGTCCAAGGCTTCATGCACTCCTTATGGTGGCTTCAAAGTCCTGAAATCATCACTTGTAACTCCGTTCTTGATCCCCTTGCGCATGCCATCAACTCCATGTGTGTTCTTGCTCCAATGTTCATCCTTCTCCAAGCTAGGCCCTTCATTTGTAAGCAAAACAAATGTATCCAATTTAGGCAGCATCATATTCTCATGAACATTAAAATCATTACCAAGAAACGAAAGTACCGGTAATTTAATTGGCGTCTTGTGAGCTCTAGTACTTGGTCCCGTATATGTAACAAAGAGGGGCTCTGGGTGTAACAATGGTATTGATGTCCTCATCATCCTCCCTTCTTGAAATGAAGTCGTCCTCGACGAAGCTCATCTTCCTCACCCAAATAAGGCTTCAAATCTGCAATGTTAAAAGTGGGACTAACCCCAAAATCTGCAGCAGCTCAAGTTTATATGCATTATCATTTATTTTCTCTAACACCTTAAAAGGACCAGCAAGACGTGGCATTAGCTTTGATTTATGCAAATCAGAAATCTATCCTTACGCAAATGTAACCAAACAAGATCTCCGGTGCAAACACAACATGTTTTCTACCCTTATCTCCAGCAAGTTTATATTTAGCATTCATACGCTCAATGTTTTCCTTAGTTAACTCATGCATTTTAAAATCAATTCAGCACGTTCTTAGCATCAAAATTAACCTTCTCCGAAGATGGAAGAGGCAACAAATCAATAGGTGCACGAGGTAGGAAACCATACACAACTTCAAAAGGGCACATCTTAGTAGTAGAATGCAATGAACGATTATAAGCAAATTCAATATGAGGCAAGCATTCCTCCCACATTTTCTTATTTTTCTTTAGAACAGCCCTAAGCATAGTAGACAATGTTCTATTGACTACTTCAGTTTGTCCATCGGTTTGGGGTGACAAGTAGTACTAAAAGCAGTTTAGTCCCCAACTTAGCCCATAAATATCTCCAAAAGTGGCTAAGAAATTTAGTATCACGATCTGAAACAATAGTATTTGGCACACCATGCAAGCGAATAATTTCACGAAAGAACAAATCAGCAACATTGACAAAGATCATCGCTTTTATGACATGGTATAAAGTGTGCCATTTTCGAGAATCTATCCACGACAACAAATATGCTATCCTTCCTTCTTTGTTCTAGGTAAACCTAAAACAAAGTCCATCGATATATCCTCCCAAGGAACACTAGGTACAGGCAAAGGCATATATAAACCATGAGGATTGAGTCGTGACTTAGCTTTTTGACATGTAGTGCAATGAGCAATAAAACGCTCAACATCCGTCTCATCTTTGGCCAAAAGAAATGTGTAGCAAGTACGTCCTCCGTCTTCTTCACGCCAAAGTGTCCCATTAGTCCTCCTCCATGCGCCTCCTGCAACAACAAAAGACGAACGGAGCTAGCTGGAATGCATAGCTTGTTAGCACGGAACACAAATCTATCATTAACGACAAACTTGTTCCATGTTCTTCCTTCTTTACAATTCTGCAATACATCTTTAAAATCAGCATCATGCACATATTGATCTTTGATGGTCTCCAAACCAAATATTTTGAAGTCAAGTTGTGAAAGCATAGTATAGCGATTTAGACAATGCATCAAGAATAACATTTTCTTTACCCTTCTTGTGTTTAATGACATAAGGAAAGTCTCAATGAATTCAACCCATTTAGCATGTCTACGATTCAGTTTAGCTTGACTTTTAATATGTTTCAAAGATTCATGATCGAATGTATAACAAATTCTTTGGGCCATAAATAATGTTGCCATGTTTCTAAAGTCCAACAAGAGCATATAATTCTTTATCATAAGTAGAGTAATTCAGACTAGGCCCACTCAATTTTTCGAAAAGTATGCAACAGGTTTGCCATCTTGTAATAACACACCTCCTAATCCAATTCCACTAGCATCACATTCAAGCTCAAAAGTCTTATTAAAATCAGGAAGTTGGAGTAAAGGAGCATGTGTCAACTTATCTTTCAATACCGTGAAGGCTTCTTCCCATGCGGTACCCCAAACAAAAGGCACATCCTTCTTTGTAAGCTCATTGAGAGGTGCAGCAATGGTGCTGAAATCTCTCACAAAACGCCTATAGAATCCAGCGAGGCCAAGGAAACTCCTCACTTGTGTGACCGTTTTGGGCTGCGGCCAACTCTCAATAGCTTCAATCTTGGCTTTATCAACTTCAATTCCCTGTGGAGTAACAACATAGCCAAGAAAAGATACTCGGTCGGTGCAAAAGGTGCACTTCCCAAGGTTACCAAACAAGCGTGCATCACGAGAGCATTAAAAACAACACGTAAATGTTCCAAATGTTCTTCCAAAGATTTGCTATAAATCAAGATATCATCAAAATAGACTACCACAAATCGTCCAATGAAAACACGTAAAACTTCGTTCATTAATCTCATGAAAGTACTAGGTGCATTAGTTAACCCAAAAGGCATGACTAACCACTCAGATAATCCAAACTTAGTTTTAAATGTTGTTTTCCATTCATCTCCCAATTTCATACGAATTTGATGGTATCCACTACGCAAATCAACTTTGGAGAATATTGTAGAGCCACTCAATTCATCAAGCATATAATCTAGCCTAGGAATAGGGTGACGATAACGAATAGTAATATTATTGATGCCTCTACAATCAACACACATACGTGACGTACCATCCTTTTTCGGCACTAGAATAATAGGAACAGCACAAGGACTAAGGGATTCGCGTATATAACCTTTGTCGAGCAGCTCCTGTGCTTTGGCGATAATCTCCTTCGTCTCCTCTGGATTGGTACGGTATGGTGCACGGTTGGGTAATGATGCACCGGAATTAAGTCAATTTGATGCTCAATCCCTCTAATAGGTGGTAATCCGGTGGCGTCTTGTGGAAAGACGTCCAATGAACTCTGCAAAATGTTAGTGACAAGGGGGCAAAGAGGAAAACACGTCCTCGAATGAAAATAATGCCTCTTTGCACACAAAAGCATAGCAAATAGATTTGCTAAAATCTAGCTCATCAATATCAGATTTGGTGGCAAGTAAACATGCACTTTTCAATTTAATTTCGAAGCAACAATAGATGGTTTATTATTAGGCTTCATGTGTTGCTCAAATTCTTTTGCCGCAACCTGATTTTCACTCTTATTTTTCTCCTGTTTTGCTTTATTAGCTCTATTAATATCATCTTTCAAAATGGACTCAGAGTCATAGGAAGCAAAGTAATATTTTTATCCTTATGAACAAGAGTATCTTGATTGTTTCTACCATGGTGTCTGAATTTTTATCAAATTGCCATGGTCTACCAAGTAACAAGGAACATGCTTGCATAGGTACCACATCACAATCAACATAATCAGCATATGTAGAGATACTAAAATGCACACTAACAGACGTGTTACCTTCACCTTGCAGCTGTTGTTGAACCATTGGATGTAGTAAGGATGTGGATGTGGTCTTGTGGTGAGAGATAGCTTCTCCACCATCTCCATGCTAGCCAAGTTGTTGCAGCTCCCTCCATCTATGATGGCGCTGAATAGAACGTTCCTTCACAACTCCCTTTGTATGGAACAAATTATGCCTCTGATTTTGCTCAGCTTGTGTAACTGCACACTCAAAACACGTTGAGCAACTAAACATTCATACCTGTCGGATCTTCACAGCCATGTATTGTGTCTCATGATCGTAATCATCTCCACCGTGTTCCTCATGTGTAATAAGAGCCAAAGTCTCCTCATCATAGTCACTAGCGGACTCATACCCACCATCCTCGTGAGCAATCATCACACGCTGAGATTTGCATTCTCTCAAAATGTCCTCTTCCCTTACAACGACGACAAATAATATCACTTGTGTGCCTGTTGGCGCCATGGAAGAAGAAGAGCTCATGCAGGCCCGGCAGTGTGCTCTTGGCGAGATAGTGGTGGTTGTGCACGCTTTCTTGTATCACGGTTGGAGGTGGCACCCAAGGAGGTGATGGTGCGGTGGAAGTAGATGATGCACGTGGTGTCCACGATGAAGGTCGACCTGCGAGAAAAGTTAGTGCGGCGCCAATGCACATCGATCCTGCACTTCACGTTCAGCTTTACAAGCAAGATGGAATAAGCGAGTGATATTATTATAATCCTTATAGTCTAGAATGGTCTGAATCTCTCTATTTAATCCACCCGAAAACGTGCAAGCATAGCTTCATTCTCCTCAACAATACCACATCTAATCAAGCCAGTTTGTAATTCCCGATAATATTCTTCTACAGAATTTTTCCTTGTCTTAAACGCTGCAATTTTTGAAGTAATTCACGTTGATAATATGGTGGAACCCAACGAGTACGCATAGCAGTTTTCAAAGCAGCCCAAGTAGCTGGAACAGGATATAATCTACAATGTTCGACCACCAAACACATGCAAAGCTAGTGAAAGCACAAACAAAGCAGCAGAACACGTCTCTCCTCGGGATATTGTAAACATGTAAATCGTTGTTCAGTTTCTAACTCCCAAGTAAGATATATATCAAGAACATATCTACCCTCAAATGGTGGAATATTCAATTTCAGTTTAGGGAGATGGTCATGATCTCGTACTGAGGGGAGCCCTAACATTGCCATTATTTGCATGTGGGCGACACGGTGGTTGTGGTATGGGTGGTTGCACGTAGTTCGATGTTGATCAACCTCATCCTCGTAATCTTCCACATAATCATCCTCGTCGGTACCAGCAGCAGCAGATGGCAGGAGCCAAAGAAGCACCAACAGCTGTAGCAGCGGCACCAGAATTTTGTCCTGGCTCAATAGGAACACGCCGAGCTCGTCCATACCGATTCGGAAGGGGCGTGGTTGTTGTCGTTCTGCAGAGGTGCGATAGGTGCAGCCGGCGGTGGTTGTGGAAAACGCGAGCAATTCATCAAACTTGCTATCAAGCTTTGTTTCAAATGTCTTCTCAATGCCATCTATCTTCTCCATGGCCTCGTCAAATCTGTTTACCACATCTTGCACCTGTCCAATCATCATTTGCTGAAACTTATCATGTAGCTGTTTGTTTGTCGTTTCTCCCAATCAGCCTCATCGGCTGTGATCCTACCATGGTTAGCGAAAATAGAAACACACAAGAATATGATCCTACAAACTACTAAAAAGTGGTGGTGGCGTATCACAAACCCGTCAAGCAAATCTCAAATTCTTACCAGTTCTTACCCAAAGAAGCGGTGGTAATCGGCAACCGTTGTAGCCAAAACTCTCAAAGCTTGGATATAGCGATTACGGGGAGAATCAAGCGCACGACGAGATGTATGTGGAGCTGGGAAGGCTTATAATATGGTAGCAAAAAGGTCGGAATAATCAATTCAGAGATGCAAAGTTGAATGACGCTCAACGACGATGCTGGTCTGGTCCTAGGCTAGACCGTGCTAGAGACGCGAGCCTAGAACACTAACAAAATCACGGCACTGCGTAAACAAGGGAGGAGCACACTCTGAATTTTTTTCTCTTTTTTCCTTTTTTTTGCACTTTTTGTCCTCTTTTTTTTTTTTTTGTTCAACAAATTTTTTGGAAAAGTCTACAAATGGTCTAAAACCGCCTAGCCAGAATTTTTTTTTGAAATGGAACTATTTTTCTTCTGCGGATGGCTTGGAAGTTGGGGAGTCTGTCTTTCACGACTTCGGAGTATCGCGTGATCTGAAATCGAGAACAATGCAACAATTCTCGGACTCGGACTAGGACCGGTGGCGGAGATGAATCTGGTGGAACTTCGGATGGTGGCGGAGATGAATCTGGTGGAACTTCGGACTGGTGGCGGATATATGTTGCGGTGGACTCGGATGGGCGTGATGGCGGCGGATATGTGGTGGCGATATGGATTCGGATTGGCGGTGAATATGTGGCGGTGGTATATGGCGTGGCGGCGTGACAACTCGTGAATGTAACTCAAACTCTAAAAGACTAGACGCTAAGACCAAAGAACTTGACACGGCGATGCAACCGCCAATTCAACAAAGCAAATCTGAAAAGATTATGCAAAGGCTCAGATTGGTTGGACGGGATGAACTAACCTAATTTTTTTTGGCTTTTTCGTGGCCTATAGGTATGAAGAACAGACTCGATCTAAACTACGAAAAATCGTAAAATCTCACCGAGCAACCCGGAAATCGATACCACTTGATAGAGGCAGAGGTGTCCCGCCTTTCGATGAGATGGTGGATTTCGCTTTGGTGGAAGTCGACTTTGATGATCCGACTACTGAACGTGCGAGGACGTCGCGCCTTAGCAATCGCTAAACCAACTCCGAGAGGTTATTGACCACACCGAGCACGATCAACGACCACGAGGGTCTGCATTTCCTGCGAGCAAGCGAAGAACAAGCAAGAAACTGAGATTGCAATCTGGATATTGCGAATATAAGATGAAAGCTTTATTGATCAAGGTGGGGTTACTGTGGCGCTTTGTCCGTCGTTGAACACAAACGAAATCACGCGAAGTTGCAGCTATGGCGAACTTTTGATCTAAACAAAACCCAAAGTCTAAACGGTGCCCTAAGGGCTGTATATATGGGGAAGAGGAGGGAATTTCGTGGCCCTTGAGGGTGGGGTCCAAACCAACCCTATCTCTTGTTTCCCCACACATACGGACTCTAAAAATAGCCTATACTTAAGTATTTCGAAATTACATGGGCCTGGCCCAATAATAAGGTGACGAGCACCTAGAATAGCCTATGGACGAATATTATGAAGTGGCATCTTGTATATTTCGTCCAAGGCTTCATGCACTCCTTATGGTGGCTTCAAAGTCCTGAAATCATCACTTGTAACTCCGTTCTTGATCCTTATGCATGCCATCAACTCCATGCGTGTTCTTGCTCCAATGTTCATCCTTCTCCAAGCTAGGCCCTTCATTTGTAAGCAAAACAAATGTATCCAATTTAGGCAGCATCATATTCTCATGAACATTAAAATCATTACCAAGAAACGAAAGTACCTGGTAATTTAATTGGCGTGCGCGAGCTCTAGTACTTGGTCCCGTATATGTAACAGTAGGGGCTGTGGGTGTAACAATGGTATTGATGTCCTCATCACTTAGGGACGAGTCTCCATCATCTTGGTATCTACACCAAGAACACCGCCACTCATCATCGCAAGGACGGTAACCCCGACGACACCATTGTATATTCCCCTTGCCATTGCATTGTTAACCCCTAGCCCATTTTGCGTTACTTGCCTATCGAGACTAGCCATTTGAGTATTGCCGGCAACGTTACTTGTGCACATTAGTGGTCCGTACCTTCCATTGCATATATACCATATCATATTGGTATCATCTTGTTATCATATCATCCCTTGTGTCACAAGTTTGTTCCCGCATATACACAATTGCTATCTTGGTTTGTGCATTGTGTAATAGTGGCAATAAAAAAATAAAGATTTTAAGCAAAAGAAAGAGAGCAAAGAGCTTGTAAGCAATAGCCATAGCATCACAATATATCATACGGTATCATATTTGATCATCTTGGATCATCTTGAGAGAAACATCGGGAACCATACATACATAGCATACTTGGGATAGAAAGTTTATCCATTTTGCATCTTATAGGTTGTGCACAAGTGTCGTATCCGCCTATTGAGCAATCGTGCTAGCGTCTCTCTTGAGTTGTGCAACACGAGCGTTTTTCGTGGATTCCACATTTTGTGCTCATTCCTTGGTTGCACGACCCCATTTATCTATCCTTGTGTGTGTTTCCGTGTGCCATTCATTGCTATTGGTCTACTTGTTTCGCTTGTGAATTTGTGAATCTCTTTCAACATTATTGACTCTTGCTAACATTTTGCATTAAATTTTTGTGCCACTATCCTCAGCGAGCTCCACTATAAGCCTTACTTGTGTAGGTGTGAGAACCGACAAGGATTGGTACCAATAGTGCTATTTCATTGTCCGCATTTGAGTGAACTTGATTCATTGTCAACATCGGTCAAGGTACATTGGTATAAGTTCTTCTCTTTCTCCCACTCATATTTGCTCGAGTCTTGTGATGGATAGGCAAGGCATTTCCTCTCCGGTCTACGACAACAACGACGGCGTGAACAACGACATCACCAAAAGGTCCATCTTCGGACTACAACGACAAATGCAAGGCGCACAATCAAGATTGCAAGAGCGCATTGAGAACATCTCCATCGACATTTTCCACTCCGAAGCAAGGAAAAGGGACTACATCGACAACAAGCTTGCCGCACAAAAGGAGGAGCAAGATGCGACGATGGAAGAGATTCGGGCCTTGATCAAGTCTTCTTATACTTCATCATCCTCAAGACGACGACGGTCAAGCCATAAGTGTTCGGAGCGCGAAAAAGATGCAAGTGCAAATCGTCCTCGTCCACATCTACATGGCGACCACCATCACGTTCGTGATCAACATCGTCATGAAGGGCGAGTCACCTCCAAGCAACATGTGCACGACGACGACGAATGACATCTCCTACGAGCTCAAGCACGACAACGACATCATCATCATGAAGATGCTCCACAAGCACAAGTGCACAAGTCCCAACAAGCCCTACTTCACGCCAAGTCCAAGCTTCAAGAGCACAAAAGAAGACCGCGAGATGACCACCACCAAGACGGTGCCATGGCTACATCAACCACTTCGGCATCTTCGCCAAGTGTTCTCAAGGCATCTTCGCCTTTGGAAGTACGGCATCTTCGCCTACTTCCCACGAGTACGCCTACATTGACTTCACCAAGTCCAAGGCGACTACCTACGAGCGAGGGCGACACTTCCATCTTCGGAAGCCCCTCAAGGAAGATGGCCGAGCATGGGAAACTCCCTTCGGTCATGGAGACGAGCTACGAGGTGCCACATCTTATGGGCCTCCCACACCAAGACGGCGACAAGACGGTCGAGCAAGGGCCATTCCCTTCGACTACGGCGACGAGCGCAAACCTCTTCAACAACATGAAGACGACGCCCACTTTGGACTCATACTCCGAGTCAAGCTACGCGACCGGACATGGAGACATTTGCACCAACATCTCTCCGACACCCACATATGTTGAGATGCCCCATTTGTCATGTGAGGAGAGCCACCACCCCATGAGTGACATGACTGACTCCACCATACGTGACATTGAGAGCATTTCCTATGAGAGGATGAGTGTGACCACCACTAGCCCCACACATGAGAGCATGCCATACATCCTATGTGAGGTTGAGCGCCATTTGAGTGACTCCAACAAACATATGAGTGAGAGCATCCTTGAGGGAGTGAGTGAGCCACAACACTTAGAGAGTGAGGTAGTTGACACGGCATGTGAGGCCACTATGATTTCTAACGACTTACCCTCTACTCCTTGTGTGTTTTCTCCTTTGGTGCTAGATCTCCTACATGACGACATGCCTACCATTCATGAGTCCATACCTCCTATGGAGACGACGATGGCCATGATGGACGATGATGCACCCCCCACATGGTTCCATCAAGATAAAGATGACAACGAGTGGATCTTCAACACCTCATGATGCGGAGCATCCTTCCATCATCCCCATGGACTCTACATCAACACCTCCAACACCACAAGGACCGATGACTCGAGCACGTGCAAGAGCTCTTGGAACCGAGGTGACATCACTCCTCTCACAATTCCCTTTCGATTCACATGAGACATGGTTACTACCTCAAACGGAAACGCTATACATACTCAGGTACCAAGGAGTCAACCATGAAGGAGCAAGGAGGCAAGGAGAACCGGAAGCGGAAGACATGCGAGAAGACGGAGAGGAAAAAGCACCAAGGACCAGGGTGGCCGGACGATCCGGACGGCGGCCCGGACGATCCGGCTAAATCGACCGAAGCCAACAGAAGCTCCACGCTGAAGCCGGATCATCCGGACCCCGTCCCGGATCATCCGGACCTGGCCCAGACATCCGGACCTCCAGCCGGACATCCGGCCCTGCGCGACCACCAGCCGACCATCCGACTCATCCAGGCCTCCACGCGGATCATCCGGACCTTCATCCGGATCATCCGGCCAGCGCCTTCGCGTGCGTGTTGGGCTGAGCCCATGTACCCCTTCGCCCCCAACTCTATATATAGGACCCCATCTCCTCACTTTGAGACTTAGCATTGGATTAGCTCAAATTTGTGTGAGAGCCTTTGCTCATCCACTCGGTTACTTCTCCTCGGAGATCAGGACCTCGTCGGAGAAGATCCCCCAGCGGATTCAAGACCCCTATCTAGGGAAGAACATCAAGGCCTCCTCTTGGAGATGAACGGTTCCTTTGTATCCTTACCTTTGTTGACTTTGTATCTGGTGGATCTCTTATGTGTGTGGTGATCTAGCACTTGCGTGATCGATTCCTTGTTGGTTGAGTGATTCTCTCTCGTTTTCCCCGTGTTTTCCCTTGTGCTTCCGCGTGTTCTTCGTGATTCCCCCCGTAGGATCCACTCCAAACGTGAAAGATCGACGCTATAGGGTTCCACCCTACATCATGTGGTATCATGAGCCACGTTGATCACGTTTTTGGAGCCCCTACCCCGTGTTTTCTAGCTCGATTTTGTTGTTTTCATCCTAAAATCCGAAAATCCCCACAAAAATACCCCCCAAATTTTTTTGTGATTTGTTGGTTCTGATGATGTTTTGTTGTTTTTGATCCGTGGATTCGGTGTGTAACTCGTGGATCTTGCTTTTCCCCACCTTCTCCCCCTCGAAATCCATCCAAAATCCCCGAAATCGTTAAATTTCTCCCCATTTTCATGTTCTTCCCGAGCAGTTCCCGTGCGTGGTTGACCTGCCCGGATCATCCGGACTCTGACCCGGATCATCCGGACGTACCCGGATCATCCGGCTCCTGGCCCGGATCATCCGGCTTCCCCTGCCGAAACTGCGCTTGTGCAGTCCCCCTCCACCACCACCACCACCTACACCTACATACCACATTCCCACCCCAACTACCACCACTCCCACTTGCCAAACCACAGCAACACAACCTCCGTACCACCATTCGAATTTGGGTTCGACAATTTGAGTGCGATTTCCGTGTCCTTTTGTGTTTCGGCTATTTAGGCGCGGTGCGACATCAACAACAAACGCTCATTTTGGTTGACTACTCATCTTCGCTACGGACGGTAACATCGACGACATCTTTGTCATACCTTGCAATTGCATTGATAACCATCATAGACCATCTTTTGCGTTGCTTACTGATGCGGAGCATCCCACGTTCATCCCCATGTACACTCCGACTACTCTCCAAGCCCCAAGGATACATAAGATGAGACCTCGACTATGCGCCATCGGACACAAGGTGAATTCACTCCTCTTCGAACCGTCACTTTCCGCATATGAGACATGGCTACAACCTCATCGTGGACCTTGTATACACTCGGTACAACCAAGACGACCAAGGAGAATCCAGGACCAAGGCCAAGCATGGAAGCGAAGACGGAAGAAAGGAGAAGAGGAAGACGGAGGCGGCTGTTGGAGACAGGCTGACATCCGGACCGCGTCCCGGATCATCCGGCCCACCGGATCATCCGGACCCTCCCGAATCATCCGGGCATCGGCGTCGAAGACCACGAAGCCCTCGGCGAAGCCGGATCATCCGGACGGTCGCCGGATCATCCGGACCCCGACACCGGATCATCCGGACCCCGACACCGGATCATCCGGGCACCATCCGGATCATCCGGCCCTTTGTCTTGGCTAATTGGGCGAGGCCGTGTACCTCTTCGCCTCACTTACCCCTTCGTGGCTTAGCACTATAAATAGACCTCCCCTCCCACTTTGAGGGTTAGCATTGGATTAGCTCATATTTGTGTGTGAGAGCCTTTGCTCATCCACGGTACTTCTCCTCGGAGATCAGGACCTCCGTCTAGGAGAAGATCCATTCGGATTCAAGACCCCTACCTAGGGAAGATCCCCTCGTGGATGCAAGACCTCCTCCGGGAGAAGAACGGCTACCTTTGTATCTTTCCTTTGTTGATTTTGGACCATGTATCACTCGTGCTTCGATGATCTAGACCTTGTGTGATTGATCTCTTGTCGGTTGAGTGTCTCTCTCGTTCTTCCCCGTGATTTCCTCTCGTTCTTCTGCGCGTTCTTCGTATTTCCTCTGTAGGATCCCCTCCAAACGTGAAAGATCGACGAATTAGGGTTCCACCCTACGTCATATGGTATCATGAGCCACGTTGATCACGTTTTTGGAGCCCCTACCCCTCTTTTTCTAGCTTGATTTTGTTGTTTTTGTCCTAAATCCGAAAATCCCCACCAAAAATAGCCCCCAAAATTTTTTGTGATTTGTTGGTTTGATGATGTTTTGTTGATTTTGATCCGTGGATTTGCTTGGTTTCAAGTGGATCTAGCATTTCCCCATGTTTCCCCACCTTCCATCCACGAAATCTCGTCAATTTTGACCCCTAAATCCCCCATTTCCGCCCAAAAATTCGTCTCCACGAGCAAATCCCGAGCGGGTTGACTTGGCCGGATCATCCGGACCTTCTCCGGATAATCCGGACCTCACCGGATCAGCTGGGCGCCCCGGACGTCCGGATAAATCGCGCACCAGAAAACAGAACCGCGCTGGCTTTTCGGATCATCCGGATTTCCTCCGGATCATCCGGACCGAGCCCGGATCATCCGAACTCCTCCGGATCATCCGGTTTACCCTGAAACCGACTTGGCTGATTTTTGTTTTGATCATAACTAATTCATCCGGAGTCCGATTTTGACGTTCTTTAGCTCGTTTTGAAGCTCTTGACATCCCTCATCCCACAAAATAACCACCAACACCATTTGACACCATCATATTTTCTGAAATTTGGCAAGTTTGCCTAGGCCTTCCACCAATTCACCCGCATTACCAACACCGACTTCCGCAACCTAACCCATTTCGTTCCCCATAGCATTTGAGGTTGTTTGAGTAGTGACTTGAGTCTCCTAAGGTGTTTCGGCTACTTAGGGACGGTTGCTTCTTCATCAACCACCACCACCACCACTTCCACATACCCATCCCACCATACACTTCCGGCAACCCAACTTAACCCAATAGTTGTTTGAGCTTGTTTGAGTTGTGGCTTGTCTCTCCTAAGGTGTTTCGGCTACTTAGGGACGGCAACTTCAACTCTGACACGTGTATAGCCCATCATTCCACTTTCGCATTGCCTAGTGCAACACCACCACCACTTTCCGCTACCACCATTTGACATTTGTCATTTGAGATTTTGAGTTTGCGGTTTTTCCGCTACCGGTGGGGGTTGTGACACGTGCGACATTTACTTCACATACACAAAGGTGAATCATCTCCTTTACATGTGCTCACTTGACACTCTCGAGGATGGTATACTACTTGACACTCCTTACGTGTGCATGCATAGGTATTGTCGGAGCTTCACGGATGTAAGGAGGAGTGCAAGCACGAAGGAACGACTACACCATCCGCGAGGGAAGCGTGGAAGCGAAGATGGAAGAAAGGAGAAGAAGACGGAGTGGCTGCAGGAGCCAGGCCGGACGTCCGGACCGCCGTCCGGATCATCCGGGCTCAGCCGGATCATCTCCTCACTTTGAGACTTAGCATTGGATTAGCTCATATTTGTGTGAGAGCCTTTGCTCATCCACTCGGTTACTTCTCCTCGGAGATCAGGACCTCGTCGGAGAAGATCCCCCAGCGGATTCAAGACCCCTATCTAGGGAAGAACATCAAGGCCTCCTCTTGGAGATGAACGGTTCCTTTGTATCCTTACCTTTGTTGACTTTGTATCTTGTGGATCTCTTATGTGTGTGGTGATCTAGCACTTGTGTGATCGATTCCTTGTTGGTTGAGTGATTCTCTCTCATTTTCCCCGTGTTTTCCCTTGTGCTTCCGCGTGTTCTTCGTGATCCCCCCCGTAGGATCCACTCCAAACGTGAAAGATCGACGCTATAGGGTTCCACCCTACATCATATGGTATCATGAGCCACGTTGATCACGTTTTTGGAGCCCCTACCCCGTGTTTTCTAGCTCGATTTTGTTGTTTTCGTCCTAAAATCCGAAAATCCCCACAAAAATACCCCCCAAATTTTTTTGTGATTTGTTGGTTTTGATGATGTTTTGTTGTTTTTGATCCGTGGATTCGGTGTGTAACTCGTGGATCTTGCTTTTCCCCACCTTCTCCCCCTCGAAATCCATCCAAAATCCCCGAAATCGTTAAATTTCTCCCCATTTTCATGTTCTTCCCGAGCAGTTCCCGTGCGTGGTTGACCTGCCCGGATCATCCGGACTCTGACCCGGATCATCCGGACGTACCCGGATCATCCGGCTCTGCCCGGATCATCCGCTTCCTCGCTAAACTGTGCTTGTGCGGTCCCCTCCACCACCACCACCACCTACACCTACATACCACATTCCCACCCCAACTACCACCACTCCCACTTGCCAAACCACAGCAACACAACCTCCGTACCACCATTCGAATTTGGGTTCGACAATTTGAGTGCGATTTCCGTGTCCTTTTGTGTTTCGGCTATTTAGGCGCGGTGCGACATCAACAACAAACGCTCATTTTGGTTGACTACTCATCTTCGCTACGGACGGTAACATCGACGACATCTTTGTCATACCTTGCAATTGCATTGATAACCATCATAGACCATCTTTTGCGTTGCTTACTGATGCGGAGCATCCCACGTTCATCCCCATGTACACTCCGACTACTCTCCAAGCCCCAAGGATACATAAGATGAGACCTCGACTATGCGCCATCGGACACAAGGTGAATTCACTCCTCTTCGAACCGTCACTTTCCGCATATGAGACATGGCTACTACCTCATGCGTGGACCTTGTATACACTCAGGTACAACCAAGACGACCAAGGAGAATCCAAGGACCAAGGCCAAGCATGGAAGCGAAGACGGAAGAAAGGAGAAGAGGAAGACAGAGCGGCTGTTGGAGACAGGCCGGACATCCGGACCGGCGTCCGGATCATCTGGGCCCAGCCGGATCATCCGGACCCTCCCCCGAATCATCCGGGCATCGGCGTCGAAGACCACAGAAGCCCCTCGACGAAGCCGGATCATCCGGACGGTCGCCCGGATCATCCGGACCCCCGACACCCGGATCATCCGGGGCACCATCCGGATCATCCGGCCCCGCTGTCTTGTGCGACTTGGGCGAGGCCGTGTACCTCGCCCTCACTTACCCCTTCGTGGCTTAGCACTATAAATAGACCTCCTCCTCCCCACTTTGAGGGTTAGCATTGGATTAGCTCATATTTGTGTGTGAGAGCCTTTGCTCATCCACCGGTACTTCTCCTCGGAGATCAGGACCTCCGTCTAGGAGAAGATCCATTCGGATTCAAGACCCCTACCTAGGGAAGATCCCCTCATGGATGCAAGACCTCCTCCGGGAGAAGAACGGCTACCTTTGTATCTTTCCTTTGTTGATTTTGGACCATGTATCACTCGTGCTTCGATGATCTAGACCTTGTGTGATTGATCTCTTGTCGGTTGAGTGTCTCTCTCGTTCTTCCCCGTGATTTCCTCTCGTTCTTCTGCGCGTTCTTCGTATTCCTCTATAGGATCCCTCCAAGCGTGAAAGATCGATTTAATTAGGGTTCCACCCTACGTCATATGGTATCATGAGCCACGTTGATCACGTTTTGGAGCCCCTACCCTCTTTTTCTAGCTTGATTTTGTTGTTTTGTCCTAAATCCGAAAATCCCCACCAAAATAGCCCCCAAAATTTTTATGATTTGTTGGTTTGATGATGTTTTGTTGATTTTGATCCGTGGATTTGCTTGGTTTCAAGTGGATCTAGCATTTCCCCATGTTTCCCCACCTTCCATCCACGAAATCTCGTCAATTTTGACCCTAAATCCCCATTTCCGCCCAAAATTCGTCTCCACGAGCAAATCCGCGGGTTGACTTGGCGGATCATCCGGACCTTCTCCGGATAATCCGGACCTCACCGGATCAGCTGGGCGCCCCGGACGTCCGGATAAATCGCGCACCAGAAAACAGAACCGGCTGACGCACCGGATCATCCGGATTTCCTCCGGATCATCCGGACCGAGCCGGATCATCCGGAACTCCTCCGGATCATCCGGTTTACCCTGAAACTGACTTCGGCTGATTTTTGTTTTGATCATAACTAATTCATCCGGAGTCCGATTTTGACGTTCTTTAGCTCGTTTTGAAGCTCTTGACATCCCTCATCCCACAAAATAACCACCAACACCATTTGACACCATCATATTTTCTGAAATTTGGCAAGTTTGCCTAGGCCTTCCACCAATTCACCCGCATTACCAACACCGACTTCCGCAACCTAACCCATTTCGTTCCCCATAGCATTTGAGGTTGTTTGAGTAGTGACTTGAGTCTCCTAAGGTGTTTCGGCTACTTAGGGACGGTTGCTTCTTCATCAACCACCACCACCACCACTTCCACATACCCTTCCCACCATACACTTCCGGCAACCCAACTTAACCCAATAGTTGTTTGAGCTTGTTTGAGTTGTGGCTTGTCTCTCCCAAGGTGTTTCGGCTACTTAGGGACGGCAACTTCAACTCTGACACGTGTATAGCCCATCATTCCACTTTCGCATTGCCTAGTGCAACACCACCACCACTTTCCGCTACCACCATTTGACATTTGTCATTTGAGATTTTGAGTTTGCGGTTTTTCCGCTACCGGTGGGGGTTGTGACACGTGCGACATTTACTTCACATACACAAAGGTGAATCATCTCCTTTACATGTGCTCACTTGACACTCTCGAGGATGGTATACTACTTGACACTCCTTACGTGTGCATGCATAGGTATTGTCGGAGCTTCACGGATGTAAGGAGGAGTGCAAGCGCGAAGGAACGACTACACCATCCGCGAGGGAAGCGTGGAAGCGAAGACGGAAGAAAGGAGAAGAAGACGGAGTGGCTGCAGGAGCCAGGCCGGACGTCCGGACCGCCGTCCGGATCATCCGGGCTCAGCCGGATCATCTCCTCACTTTGAGACTTAGCATTGGATTAGCTCATATTTGTGTGAGAGCCTTTGCTCATCCACTCGGTTACTTCTCCTCGGAGATCAGGACCTCGTCGGAGAAGATCCCCCAGCGGATTCAAGACCCCTATCCAGGGAAGAACATCAAGGCCTCCTCTTGGAGATGAACGGTTCCTTTGTATCCTTACCTTTGTTGACTTTGTATCTTGTGGATCTCTTATGTGTGTGGTGATCTAGCACTTGTGTGATCGATTCCTTGTTGGTTGAGTGATTCTCTCTCATTTTCCCCGTGTTTTCCCTTGTGCTTCCGCGTGTTCTTCGTGATCCCCCCCGTAGGATCCACTCCAAACGTGAAAGATCGACGCTATAGGGTTCCACCCTACATCATATGGTATCATGAGCCACGTTGATCACGTTTTTGGAGCCCCTACCCGTGTTTTCTAGCTCGATTTTGTTGTTTTCGTCCTAAAATCCGAAAATCCCACAAAAATACCCCCCAAATTTTTTTGTGATTTGTTGGTTTTGATGATGTTTTGTTGTTTTTGATCCGTGGATTCGGTGTGTAACTCGTGGATCTTGCTTTTCCCCACCTTCTCCCCCTCGAAATCCATCCAAAATCCCCGAAATCGTTAAATTTCTCCCCATTTTCATGTTCTTCCCGAGCAGTTCCCGTGCGTGGTTGACCTGCCCGGATCATCCGGACTCTGACCCGGATCATCCGGACGTACCGGATCATCCGGCTCTGGCCGGATCATCCGCTTCCCTCGCCAAACTGTGCTTGTGCAGTCCCCTCCACCACCACCACCACCTACACCTACATACCACATTCCCACCCCAACTACCACCACTCCCACTTGCCAAACCACAGCAACACAACCTCCGTACCACCATTGAATTTGGGTTCGACAATTTGAGTCACGATTTCCGTGTCCTTTGTGTTTGGCTATTTAAGCGTGATGCGACATCAACAACAAACGCTCATTTTGGTTGACTACTCATCTTCGCTTCTGGACGGTAACATCGATTTACATCTTTGTCATACCTTGCAATTGCATTGATAACCATCATAGACCATCTTTTGCGTTGCTTCTTGATGCGGAGCATCCGTTCATCCCCATGTACACTCAGGCTACTCTCCAAGCCCCAAGGATACATAAGATGAGACCTCGACTATGCGCCATCGGACACAAGGTGAATTCACTCCTCTTCGAACCGTCACTTTCCGCATATGAGACATGGCTACTACCTCATGCGTGGACCTTGTATACACTCAGGTACAACCAAGACGACCAAGGAGAATCCAAGGACCAAGGCCAAGCATGGAAGCGAAGACGGAAGAAAGGAGAAGAGGAAGACAGAGCGGCTGTTGGAGACAGGCCGGACATCCGGACCGGCGTCCGGATCATCCGGGCCCAGCCGGATCATCCGGACCCTCCCCCGAATCATCCGGGCATCGGCGTCGAAGACCACAGAAGCCCCTCGACGAAGCCGGATCATCCGGACGGTCGCCCGGATCATCCGGACCCCCGACACCCGGATCATCCGGGGCACCATCCGGATCATCCGGGCCCGCTTTGTCTTGGCGACTTGGGCGAGGCCGTGTACCTCGCCCTCACTTACCCCTTCGTGGCTTAGCACTATAAATAGACCTCCTCCTCCCCACTTTGAGGGTTAGCATTGGATTAGCTCATATTTGTGTGTGAGAGCCTTTGCTCATCCACCGGTACTTCTCCTCGGAGATCAGGACCTCCGTCTAGGAGAAGATCCATTCGGATTCAAGACCCCTACCTAGGGAAGATCCCCTCATGGATGCAAGACCTCCTCCGGGAGAAGAACGGCTACCTTTGTATCTTTCCTTTGTTGATTTTGGACCATGTATCACTCGTGCTTCGATGATCTAGACCTTGTGTGATTGATCTCTTGTCGGTTGAGTGTCTCTCTCGTTCTTCCCCGTGATTTCCTCTCGTTCTTCTGCGCGTTCTTCGTATTCCCTCTGTAGGATCCCCTCCAAACGTGAAAGATCGACGAATTAGGGTTCCACCCTACGTCATATGGTATCATGAGCCACGTTGATCACGTTTTTGGAGCCCCTACCCCTCTTTTTCTAGCTTGATTTTGTTGTTTTTGTCCTAAATCCGAAAATCCCCACCAAAAATAGCCCCCAAAATTTTTTATGATTTGTTGGTTTGATGATGTTTTGTTGATTTTGATCCGTGGATTTGCTTGGTTTCAAGTGGATCTAGCATTTCCCCATGTTTCCCCACCTTCCATCCACGAAATCTCGTCAATTTTGACCCCTAAATCCCCCATTTCCGCCCAAAAATTCGTCTCCACGAGCAAATCCCGAGCGGGTTGACTTGGCCGGATCATCCGGACCTTCTCCCGGATAATCCGGACCTCACCCGGATCAGCTGGACGCCCCCCCGGACGTCCGGATAAATCGCGCACCCAGAAAACAGAACCGGCGCTGACGCACCCGGATCATCCGGATTTCCTCCCGGATCATCCGGACCGAGCCCGGATCATCCGGAACTCCTCCCGGATCATCCGGTTTACCTGGCCGACTTGGCTGATTTTTGTTTTGATCATAACTAATTCATCCGAGTCCGATTTTGACGTTCTTTAGCTCGTTTTGAAGCTCTTGACATCCCTCATCCCACAAAATAACCACCAACACCATTTGACACCATCATATTTTCTGAAATTTGGCAAGTTTGCCTAGGCCTTCCACCAATTCACCGCATTACCAACACCGACTTCCGCAACCCAACCCATTTCGTTCCCCATAGCATTTGAGGTTGTTTGAGTAGTGACTTGAGTCTCCTAAGGTGTTTGACTACTTAGGGACGGTTGCTTCTTCATCAACCACCACCACCACCACTTCCACATACCCTTCCCACCATACACTTCCGCAACCCAACTTAACCCAATAGTTGTTTGAGCTTGTTTGAGTTGTGGCTTGTCTCTCCCAAGGTGTTTCGGCTACTTAGGGACGGCAACTTCAACTCTGACACGTGTATAGCCCATCATTCCACTTTCGCATTGCCTAGTGCAACACCACCACCACTTTCCGCTACCACCATTTGACATTTGTCATTTGAGATTTTGAGTTTGCGGTTTTCCGCTACGGTGGGGGTTGTGACACGTCGACATTTACTTCACATACACAAAGGTGAATCATCTCCTTTACATGTGCTCACTTGACACTCTCGAGGATGGTATACTACTTGACACTCCTTACGTGTGCATGCATAGGTATTGTCGGAGCTTCACGGATGTAAGGAGGAGTGCAAGCGAAGGAACGACTACACCATCCATGAGGGAAGCGTGGAAGCGAAGACGGAAGAAAGGAGAAGAAGACGGAGTGGCTGCAGGAGCCAGGCGGACGTCCGGACCGCCGTCCGGATCATCTGGCTCAGCGGATCATCTCCTCACTTTGAGACTTAGCATTGGATTAGCTCATATTTGTGTGAGAGCCTTTGCTCATCCACTCGGTTACTTCTCCTCGGAGATCGGGACCTCGTCGGAGAAGATCCCCAGTGATTCAAGACCCCTATCTAGGGAAGAACATCAAGGCCTCCTCTTGGAGATGAGCGGTTCCTTTGTATCCTTACCTTTGTTGACTTTGTATCTTGTGGATCTCTTATGTGTGTGGTGATCTAGCACTTGTGTGATCGATTCCTTGTTGGTTGAGTGATTCTCTCTCATTTTCCCCGTGTTTTCCCTTGTGCTTCCCGTGTTCTTCGTGATCCCCCCCGTAGGATCCACTCCAAACGTGAAAGATCGACGCTATAGGGTTCCACCCTACATCATATGGTATCATGAGCCACGTTGATCACGTTTTTGGAGCCCCTACCCCGTGTTTTCTAGCTCGATTTTGTTGTTTTCGTCCTAAAATCCAAAAATCCCCACAAAAATACCCCCCAAATTTTTTTGTGATTTGTTGGTTTTGATGATGTTTTGTTGTTTTTGATCCGTGGTTTCGGTGTGTAACTCGTGGATCTTGCTTTTCCCCACCTTCTCCCCCTCGAAATCCATCCAAAATCCCCGAAATCGTTAAATTTCTCCCCATTTTCATGTTCTTCCCGAGCAGTTCCCGTGCGTGGTTGACCTGCCCGGATCATCCGGACTCTGACCCGGATCATCCGGACGTACCCGGATCATCCGGCTCCTGGCCCGGATCATCCGGCTTCCCCTGCCGAAACTGTGCTTGTGCAGTCCCCCTCCACCACCACCACCACCTACACCTACATACCACATTCCCACCCCAACTACCACCACTCCCACTTGCCAAACCACAGCAACACAACCTCCGTACCACCATTCGAATTTGGGTTCGACAATTTGAGTGCGATTTCCGTGTCCTTTTGTGTTTCGCTATTTAAGATGATGCGACATCAACAACAAACGCTCATTTTGGTTGACTACTCATCTTCGCTACGGACGGTAACATCGACGACATCTTTGTCATACCTTGCAATTGCATTGATAACCATCATAGACCATCTTTTGCGTTGCTTACTGATGCGGAGCATCCCACGTTCATCCCCATGTACACTCCGACTACTCTCCAAGCCCCAAGGATACATACGATGAGACCTCGACTATGCGCCATCGGACACAAGGTGAATTCACTCCTCTTGAACCGTCACTTTCCGCATATGAGACATGGCTACTACCTCATCGTGGACCTTGTATACACTCAGGTACAACCAAGACGACCAAGGAGAATCCAAGGACCAAGGCCAAGCATGGAAGCGAAGACGGAAGAAAGGAGAAGAGGAAGACAGAGCGGCTGTTGGAGACAGGCGGACATCCGGACGGCGTCCGGATCATACGGCCCAACCGGATCATCCGGACCCTCCCGAATCATCCGGGCATCGGCGTCGAAGACCACGAAGCCCTCGACGAAGCCGGATCATCCGGACGATCGCCGGATCATCCGGACCC
>JAHHZJ010001023.1:0-33672 GCA_021437245.1 Aegilops speltoides | reverse complement strand
TTGGAGGCGTGGCGAAAGTCTTGTCGTCAAAATGTCCCATGAGTCCACCTCCATGAGCCTCTTGCAAAAGGAAAGCGAAGAAGACTGGGAATGCATAGTTTGTTAGCTCTCATAAATAACCATCCTTGGGTAATATTGTTCCCAAGATGTATCGTAAACATTTAGCATAATGAGTTGCAAAGATGGATCACTAGCATACAAATCTTTGATGTGCTCAAAGCCAATAACATTCAACTCAAGTTGGGTGACAAGCGTGCATATCGTGAAAGTGCATCGACAACTACATTTTCCTTGCCCTTAATGTACTTGATCACATATGGAAAAGATTCAATAAATTCACTCCATTTGGCATGGCTGTTTCAATTTAGTTTGACCTTTTAGTACTTAAGCGTTTCATGATCGGTATGGATGACAAACTCATGAGGTCTAAGATAATGTTCCCAAACATGTAGTACCGCACTAAAGCATACAATTCCTTGTCATACAGGATAGTTAAGTTGAGCAGGAGAGTTTTCACTAAAATAAGCAATGGCTCGTTTTCTTGCATTAAAACTCCGAATTCGGTACCACTTGCATCACAATGAACCTCAAAAGTTTTGTCAAAATTGGGCAAAGCAAGAATCGGAGCATGAGTAAGCAAAGACTTGAGCTCATCAAAAGCGTTGGATTGCAAAGGTCCCCAAACAAAAGGTATTCTTCTTACTCAAAGCATGCAAAGGAGCTGCAATAGTGCTAAAGTTTTCCAAGGGCGATAAAAACCGCAAGACCAAAAACTTGCACTTGTTGCAAATTGGTGGGTTGGGGCCAAGTTTTAATTGCTTTGATCTTAGTTTCATCAACATGGACACCCTTGGAGACAAGAAACAAAAACCACTTTGTCAGCGCCAAAAGTGCATTTTCAAGTTGGCATAAAGACTTTCCTTCGAAGTGTTTGCAAAACAAGCAACATGATCAAGATGCTCTTTCATGGTTTTGCTAAACACAAGAATATCATCAGTAAACCACAACAAAGATTCCAATATAAGGTCTAAGCGATGATGCATGAGATACAAAAGTTAGGAGCTTCGACAAACCCATAGGCATAACCAACCACTCATATAAGCCAAATTTGGTTTTGAAAGCAGTTTTCCATTCATCACCCTCATGAATCGGTTTGATAATAGCCACTTTTAAGATCAATTTTTGAGAAAAGTTGGCTCCACTAAGTTCATCAAGCATATCATCTAAGCGAGGAATGGGATGCCTATAGCGCCGGTGATAGCATTTATAGGTCTACAATGAGAACTGGCGGAAACTTCCATCGGGCTTAGGCACAAGTATAGAGGAGCGACACAAGGGCTTAAGCTTTCATGTACATGACCGTTGTCGATTAGTTGTTGTACTTGGTTGAATCTCCTTGGTTTCTTGGGATTGACCGGTAGGGAGCTTTGTTTGGAAGTGGCGCTCGGGGATGAGGCGATTCGATGCTCAATGCCTCGAAGAGGAGGTAGACCGGAGGTAGCTCATCGGGAAAACATCTTGAAATTCCAAAAGATTGAAACACCAAAGGTAGCTCATGAGTGGTGTTAGTTTTGGTTCTCCATCCTTGCACACAAGGACAAAGTGCATCACATCGATGGGTTCTCACACTTCTCTCATCTCATGTTTGGTGGCGAAAAGTATGAGGTTTTTCTCTCTAGGCAAGGCGCTCAAATTTGGCTTGTGGCTCTCACTCACTTTTGGTGGCTCACTTTCTCCTCTTCTCTCTTTGGTTGGTGGCTTGTTTGTGGCTATCCTTGACTAGGAGACATGGGTGCGTAGGACATATTCTTTGCCTTTCATCTTGAAGCTATAGTGGTTTGTCGCCCATTGTGGTAGACACCACGTCGATGCATGGCCGACCAAGGAGGAGGTGGCAAGCGTCATTGGACCACATCAACTCCAAAGTGTCCTATGCCCAATTTTGAAGGATACTTGAAGCAGTGGAAGAAGCGTTGAGGAAGGTTTATCCGCCCTAGTGCCTCCCCTTGGGGATCGCTTTATTCATTTGTGGCAAGAAGGGCGGTACCATCCGCTTATGCATTGACTACCGCTCCCTCAATGAGGTTACAATCAAGAACAAGTACCCACTTCCCAAGATTGAAGATCTGTTTGATCAACTCAATGGGGCCAAGGTGTTCTCCAAGATCGACCTCGGATGGGTACTACCAATGAAGATCAGACCACAAGATATTCGAAGGCGGCATTAAGTAACGGATATGGCTGTATGAATGCGGTCATGTCCTGGATTGACCAATGCCCGGCTTACTTCATGTATCTCATGAATAAGGTCTTCATGGAATATTTGGACAAGTTGTCGTTGTCTTCATTGATGACATTCTTGTCTTCTCGAGTCGGAAGAAAACACGAGCAACACTTGAGGATGGTCCTAGACAAGCGAGGAGCACCAACTGTATGCCAAGTTCAGCAAGTGTGAATTAGGCTGCGTGAAGTTGGATTCTGGGTCATGTTCTAACGAAGAGGATTGTCGATCGACCACCTAAGATTGAAGCCGTGGTGAATGGCAATCCCGAGCAATGTGAAGGAAGTCGAAGCTTCCTCGGACTCGCGGGATATTACACAAGTTCGTTGAAGGATTCTCAAGCATTGCCCGACCCATGACTCAGCTCTTGAAGAAGGACAAGAAGTTGGGCCTGAAGTCGAAGAGCTTCAGTGAAGAAGAGGCTAACCACCGCGGTTACAGCCACGGATATACACAAGGAGTTTGTGATATATTGTGATCGTCAAGAATCGATGGGAGTACGATGCAAGAAAGGCGAGTTGGCCTACCTTTCAAGGCAATTCGACCCCACAGAAGAACTCGCTACTCATGACCTTGAGCTAGCAGCGATGGTTCATGCCACGAAAACTTGGCGACATTACCTTTTGAAGCGATGTGAGATATACGGACCACAAAAGTCTGAAGTATATTTCACTCGGAGAATTGAACATGAGGCGAGAGAAGATGGCTGGAGTTGATAAAGATTATGACCTCGGTGTTCAATACCACCTGGAAGGCTAATGTGGTAGCGGATGCATTGGCGGGAAGCTTGCTCCTGAATGCTATCTTTGAAGCACAAGCTACCGCCTGTATGAGGAACTTGAAAGCTTGGGTTGGAACTGGTTGCACCAGGATAACCTCGAAGTTAAGCCTACCTTGATGGATGATATCAAGCTCGGAAGGGCATGAGAGTATCGAAGGCATCAAGAGGAAGATCAAAGGAGCAAAGCCTCGAGATTCACAGAGGATGAGGAAGGAGTTGTGTGGTTTGGGAATCGTGTCTGCGTGCCCAACAGGGTTGAGCTCAAGAACGATCTTGCAAGAAGCTCATGACAGCCCATATTCCATCCACCTGGAGGCACCAAGATGTATCAAGACACGAAGGAAAGATTTTGGTGTACGGGATGAAAGGAGATCGCCACCTATGTTGCAAAATGTGGCGTATGCCCGGTGGCTGAACATCGTGACCTGTTTGGATTACTCCAACCACTCAAGGTTCCAGTGGAAATGGGATAAAGTCGGATGGATTTCATCCTTTGGACTACCTAGGTCGAACAAGGGACATGACTCCATCGGGTCATAGTTGACCATTTGAAAGGTGGCCCACTTCATTCTGTCAAGACAACCTACAAGGAACAGTTAGCCGTCTACATCAGCGAGTCGTGAGCCTTCATGGTGTTCCCAAGGAGATTGTGTCGGATCGAGGCCAGTTCACCTCAAGGTTTTGGAAGAAATTCGAGGAGATAGGGGACCAGTTGTCCTTGACCTTGCTTTCCACCCGAGGCCAGGAGGTCGAGACCCGGCGAGTGAATCAAATACTCGAAGACATGCTCCAGCTGTGTCTTAGCTTATGGAGCTAAGTGGGAAGATTGCCTCCCTTTGCGAGTTCTCTTACAACAGCAGTTATCGAGCCAGCCTCGAGATGGCACCATTTGAAGTGTTATCTGGGCGGAGTGTATACACCTCTCAGCTGGTGGGAGGCGGAGGACTTGTCTTTGGGCACGATATCGCCGTGTGAGAAGAAGCAAGTCGGCTTGTCAGAAGCGTCAGAAGTCTAAGTCAAGAGGAAGAGCTATCTGAGACTCACGTCGCGAGACATAAACTTCAGTTGGAGACCATGTCTATCTCCGGTCACCCCTCTCAAAGGCCCGGCTTTCATGTCAAGGCTACGCGAGACCATTGGCCCTTCAAGATCAGCTTTGGCGAGCGAAGTGTTAACGTTGGAACTTCCACGAACTTCGATGTACTGGCGTGTTCCGTGTCACAACTCGGAAGTGTCTCAAGTTCAGACAAGCCCGACCTCTACAAGGCGTCGATCACCAAGCCATTGATCTCAACCTGATTTGGCGTATCGTGGCGGCCCATCTGCATTACGGATGAGGCTGAGCGACACACTCGGCCGCACCATCAAGTACTTCAAAGTCAATGGAGCAATCACACGAGCGAAGCCACTTGGGGCGTGAAGACTACCTTAGATCCAATTTCGTACCTCTTTCAAGCCTAGTTTAGGAATCTGGGGCGAGATTCTTGTAAAGAGTGGTCATCACACACATTTGTAACATTTCATTTTTATTAAAGCATGAAAATTTGGACCAACAAAAACTTTTGCATTATTTGGCTTTTATTTGGAGTTGGTTTTCTCTCATGTTTCTTTTCAAGTGCTTCTTAATCATTCTCTACCCTCTATACTTCATCTCCCTACCCCAAGCTCGACCAATGACCATGCCATGTGAATAGTGCTATATGGGATTTTCCTACAAAAATAATTTGGCGAGTATTTTCTAAAATTAGTCTTCAAAAACCCACGACTTGAGGTTTGCCTTGCAAATACTTGATCAAGGCGAGTAAAATATTTCAAAAATACATTTGACTCCTATTAGATATAGGATGCCCGGGAACCACAAAAGTATAATTTTAAAAGTTCTGTTCTATTTTATTTAAGGGCTTTTCTTAAGGCCGAAATGGTCTTTAATAGGAAATAATTATTTTTCTGTTTCAAAAATATTTGACAAAATTTAGAAGCTCATAGGACATATATTGTCCATATATAAGAGTTCAACACATGGTCATGTTCAAAATATTGGTCAAATCCTCTAAAACCCTTACGGATATTTCAAGCTTTTGAAATATTTACAAGAAATATTCTCCAAAATTCCAGGAAAATTCTATCATGTCACATATGACATATCTGTTGATCTTGCCAAGTCTCATGACTTGGAGAACAAATAACACCATCAAAACCCCTCAAAACCATTTCTCCAATCTAAGTTTGATCAACTTTACATTGCCAAGTATGTCCAAATGCTCAAACTTGGTGGACATGCTTCATTAGTCTAATGAGGACCAAATGGCACAGGTTGGAGAAGAGAAATCTTGGTCAAAGTGCCTCAAAACCCTCTCGACCAAAATCAAGTTTGAACCACTTTGCCTACCAACTTTTCTCCAAGACCCCAACTTTGGTGAGGCTGATCATGTGACCAAATAAGGCTACCACACCAAGTGGCACATCAAGGAGAAATGATTTACTCCGGATCTACACAAACCCATTTACTGCCCATTTCTAGGGTTTGCAAAAGTTGCATTAGCAACTTTGTCCAAATAAGCTCAAAATGGGTGGAAGGCCCTAAATATATGACATTTCACCTTGGAGTATCTTGGCGAGTGAGGATCATTAGCAACAAAACTCCATCAAACACCTACGGCAAAATACTAAAAAGCCTCCTTTTGCCACTTTCACTAATCTCCTTGAGTTAATCTCTTTGCCACAACCCCTCCTCACTTCCCTCATCTTAGGCACTTTTCTGCAGAAGAAGCAATGTGGAGGAAGGGGAATCAAGTTGTCCTCTCTAGACAACATTTTCTCTTCTCTCTCCTTCTCTCTCTCCCTTACACCCAGGGCATCCCAGGCCTTTCTGGTCTTGTCCCCTGCTTGTAGCTTCAGGCCTTAAAAGGGCCTTGTGTGTGACCCAGCGGATGCGGCCAAAATCGCTCTGGGCGCCTGCTGACGCCGACCGTTGGCGCTCGCCTCCCGACGCCGTGCCTTCCCATCGCGCCGGGTGATGTGCCTCGGCGTCTGCTACTGCGCCGTGCCGCCCTGTCTCCTCTCTCCCTCTGCAGTAGCGTGCCCAGCCTTGCCCGCTCGGCCAATGGCTGGCCCTCCTGCAGCAGCAGGCTTGAGCCCTCCCTCGCTCTCTCTCCTTCTCCGGCATCTCTCCCCATTCCCGGCCGCGTGGACAGCTCAACTCTTCTCCCTCGGCCTCAGGCTAATCCCATGGTGCCGTGGGCGCCCACAGTGAACCGCATGGCCAGCCTATTTAAGCGCTCGAGCCCTCCTCTTCCTCCTGTCGCTCCTCCACCTTTTAATCCACCTGGAACCACCCTTCCGCTCGAGGCACTTGGGCTCGAGATCGAGCTCGAGCTCCGCCTCGAGTCGCCGTCGATCTCTGGTCTGGCCTCCTCCGCCCGTTCTCCCTCGAATCGGCCTCCCCTCGCCTCACGATACTTTCCCTCTCTTTCCCCTCGTTTGCAGTTGAGGAGCGGCCGAACCACCGGCGCCAAGCACACCTCCGCCGCGGGACCTCGTCGCCGTGGCTGGCTGGATGATCCGGGCGAGTGCGGATGATCCGGGCTGGTCCGGATGATCGGGTGGAGGCGGATGAGGGAGGGTCGGCTGGTGGTCATGTGAGGGCGGATGTCAGTGGAGGTCGGATGTCGGTTGGTCCGGATGATCCGGGGCGAGGTCCGATGATCGGCTTCGAGTGGAGCTTCTGTAGTCTTGATCGATTTAGCGGATTATCCGGACCGGGGTCGGATCGTCGAGCTCTGTCCGGATCGTCCGGGCCGCCATCCGGATCGTCCGGCCACCACAGTCCTTGGTGCTTTTCCTCTCCGTCTTCCGCATGTCTTCGCTTCGGTTCTCCTTGCTTCTAGCCTCTTCATGGTTGACTCCTTGGTACTGAGTATGCATAGCATTTCCGTTTGAGGTAGTAACCATGTCTCATGTGAATCGAAGGAGTTGTGAGGAGGTGATGTCACCTCGGTTTCAAGAGCTTTTATGCGTGCTTGAGTCATAGGTCCTTGTGGGGTTGGATGTGTTGATGTAGAGTCCATGGGGATGATGGAAGGATGCTCGCATCACCGTCCTGAGGAGGCCTTGTGCGTCCGTTCCGCGAGCTTGGCCCTCGCGAGTCTTGAGCTTGGGTTGATGAAGATGGGCTGTCTTGGGCGTTCTTTGAGCCCACGCTGCGGTCGCCGTGAAGCAAATGCAGGACCCCGTTCCCGGGGCGCCGGCACTTGCACTGCTGCGGCTGCTTGCATGGCTCAACAAATGGCCCGATCCCATCTTCATTAACCAAGCAGTTAAGACCCTCGCGAGAATAAGCTCAGCAAGGTGAGCGGTGCAAGGCCTCCTCGGCCGGCTTCACCGAGGGCTCGCGAGGCGGAGAGATCAAGGCAAGGGTACCTCGCGAGGTGCTCATGGCCTTAAACCACGGCGATCAAGAGTAGGCGGGTGCTAGCAGCAGATGTCTCGTTCCTCTTTGGTGCAAAGGGGCGAGCTCGGTAGCCTATCTGCAGGGCATCGAGCAAGGTTTCCATATCGGTTACTTGAGACCAAGACCAGCTGAGCGACAGGAAGGAGGTCACCATGGAGCCCAAGACGGCGTCATCACCAACACCTTTGGCAGACGAAGACCACCTTTAGTCAGGATAGCTTATACTAGCTGTCCCCTTTCAAAATGGCCGTTGTTGGATCCCTTCATGCTCAATATTTGGGAAGAGGACAAGGGCCTCTATAAATAGAGATAGCTAACACAGTTGAAAGGGAGATCCGAACCCAACCCATCTACACACCACCACAAGAACACCTCTCCTCGCGAGGCTGTTCTTCCTCTGTACAGTTCATCATCAGGCCAAGAGGCAATCCACC
Organism: Aegilops speltoides; assembly: GCA_021437245.1. Lineage (NCBI taxonomy): Eukaryota > Viridiplantae > Streptophyta > Magnoliopsida > Poales > Poaceae > Aegilops > Aegilops speltoides. The sequence goes on along the minus strand of JAHHZJ010001023.1, from coordinate 25,726 downwards.
ACACCACACACTAGATTAGGGTATTACACCACAACGGTGGCCTAAACTAGTATAAACCTTGTGTTTCTTGTGTTGTTCATCGATCTAGCTTAACTTCCTTGGCGAGGCTGGCGTGTTCCGTGAGGAGAAGATCTTGTAGCGCACCAGTGTTGAACCTTAAGGGTTTTGCGGAACCCAATATCCGACATTTGGCGCGCCGGAATAGTGCACGAAATCTTCTTTCCACTGTCGCATTCCGTCGCTTCGCCGCATCCATGGCGAGCCTTCGCCGAGCCAGCGCCCGGCCTCAGGCTGCTCTCACCTTGTGCGTCGCCCGAGGCTCCGTCGGCGGGCCTCCTCGTCGTTCTCCGTCGCCTTCCGCCAACGCCGCCACCAGCCCGACAGGGAACGAGCAGCAGGCATCTTCGCTGCATCCCTCGGTGCGGCGGGAAAGCCGCATTGCTACTCCGTTGCTGACCCCAGCTAGTTCTTCGTCTCATGCTTGTCGCGCCCCCAGGGACGCATAGGCTGCGCTGCTCCTGGCATGTGAGCTCCTGCACTACTGCCCCGTCGACGACCTCTACGAAGAGTGGCTCGCTCGCATCACCGAGCTCGTCAGCGCCGCAGGGGGCTCTTCCGCTCCGTCCCTCTCGCTACCTCGCCCTATGTCAGGCATGGGCGACGTGGCTCAGGGAGCACCTCCGCCACCTCCGCCCCAAGACGGTACCCTGGCTGCAAGACGCGCAGCCCCTGGACGTGACCCACCGCATCCAGCGGCCGCGCGACAAAAAAGAAGCTGCCAAGAAATTCCTCGACCTCAAGAAGGTGCTCCCGTGCTTCCTGCACCAGCAGGACAAGATCGTATCCCTGCTCCGGTGCATTAGGACCCTGCACTGCCCTTGGCGGCAGTGCGCGGGCACCATCAGGAGCAAGCCCCGCGTCTACAAGGGGCTCCGATGGCCACAACAGGTTGCCACGCCTTCACCACCGAGCTGCGTAGCGTCGCCTGCCCCGGCAAGTTCAAGCTGGACCTGCCTCCTCGCTACTACTGCACAGCTGACCCCGCGGAGTTCCTGCAGCTCTATGAGCTGGGCATCGAAGCTGACCAGCGAGCGAAGGTCATGGCGGCGGCTTCCCATGGCGCTCAAGGGCGGTGCCCTTTTGGCTCTGAACCCTCCTCGGCTCGATCTCCTCTTGGGGCGAGATGCCTGGCCGTTTCATCGCCAACTTCCGGGCACTCGCGACCGCCCTTGACGCGGGTGACTGCGCCATCAAGCGGCAGCACTGGAGACCTGCGAAGTACATCCGGTAACTTCAATAGCGCCTGCCTCAAGATCCCCAAGGTGACGGACAAGGCCATCATCTCAGCATTCTCCGATGGCGTCCGTGACATCAAGATGAAGGAGGAGCTTGCCATCCACGAGGAGTCATGCACATCCCTGGAGCTGTTCAACCTGGCGACCAAGTGCACAAGAGCTGAGGAGGGACACCTCTCCCTCCTTGAGCTTCCAGCTGCTGACCCAATAGAGAAGAAGGCCAAGACCAAGGACGTGAAGCGCAAAGGAGCAGCCGTGCTTGTAGCAGAGCCAGACACGAAGCGCGGCAGGGACCAACCAGATACGTCCAAGGGCAGCCGACCATTCTATGCCTACCACAACCGCCACACCCACAACACCAACGAGTGCCAAGAGCTCAGGGCCGTTCGAGAAGGGCGGCGATCGGCGCCCAAAGCGCAGCGGCCGAGGCTCTGGCCGAGGAGGAGGACGTGGCGGAGGGCGATGGGACGATCGTGGCCCTCGCCAGGAGTGGCATGACCGACCTCGCGAGGATCGCTGGCAGGACCAGCCTCGTGAGGGAGCCTGGTGGGATCAGTGTTGCGAGGACCGCCCGTAGGGCAATGCAGGCCTTCCTCCTCTGCCACCACCGCCAAGAAGGAATGACGACCACCACCAGGACGAGGGGGCTGGGGGCTTCCAGGAGCCACGTGCTATCGCTTGCATCTTGGGCGGAGCCTAGGCCCCAGCCTCTCAGTGCATCTTCAAGCAGTTTGCTCGCGAGATGAATGCAGTCCTCCCCAGGTTCGAGGCCACGCGCCCGGTCAGGTGGTCCAAGTGCGCCATCACCTTCAGTTCAGCAGATCAACTCAAGTGTGCGGCTACCGCTGGCGTCCTCCCGATGCTTTGTTCCCCAGTCATCAGCAACATGCAAGTCACCAGGACCCTCATTGATGGCGACACAAGGCTCAATGTTCTGTCCGTCGAGATGTTCGACAACCTTCAAGTGCCATATGATCAGCTCCACCCAACCAAGCCTTTCTTAGGAGTCACTGACGGTTCCACCACTCCGATAGGGCAGGTCCGCCTCCATGTCACCTTCGGCCAGTGCGACAACTACCGCACCGAGCTCATCGACTTCGACATCGCCCACATCCACCTGCCATACAATACCATCCTCGGGTATCCAGCCTTGGCCAAGTTCATGGCGGTGACCCACCATGGCTACAACATCCTCAAGATGCCAGGAAGCGGCGGAATCATCACGGTCCCCTGTGATGAAAGAGATGCGGTGTGCTCCCTCAAGCGCGCCTTCCAAGCTACATCAATCGAGGACCCAGACAACAGGGGCGAGAATCCTCCCGAGGTAGTCCCCAAGAAGAAGAAGGCACCGCTCAGCTCAAGGCCTCAGGAGGTTGGCACCTCAGGAGGTGCAGCGTCAGGATCAACACCCGCGCAAGGGGTGTAACGCCCCGGATCCGATGCGCCAGGTGTCTGCCAGTTATTCGCCGTCGTTGCCATGTCATTTGCTTGCGTGTTGCATTTGCCATGTCATCATATGCATTTCATATCATGTCATCATGTGCATTTCATTTCGCATCGTGTTCGTCTCATGCATCCAGAGCCTTTTCCCGTTGTCCGTTTTGCAATCCGGCACTCCTATGTCCTCCGGCGTTCCCCTTTGCCTCTTCTCTTGTGCGGGTGGTAAGCGTTCTCGGAATGGCCGAGGTTTGCAAGCGGCCTTGGTATAACACCGAGTGAACCGCTTGTCAGATTTACGTGCCATTTGGAGGTCGTTTGGTACTCAACGGTTAGCCGGGTAACCCTGAGCCCTCTTTGTTTTCAGCCCAACACCTTCAAAGTGGCCCAAAACCACAAACTCCTCTCCATGCTCTCGGTCGTTCAATCACGATCGCGTGGCAAAACCGCACCTCATTTGGACTCTCCTAGCTCCCTCTACCTATATATATGCCTTCCTCCCGAAATCGGTCTAAACCCTAGCAAATCGCCCTCACTTGCCACCGGACCCGTCCAGGCTTGCCGACAAATCCACGCCAGCGCCATGCACAATCGTGGCTTGCCACGTGGCCTTGTCTCACCACCCTGCATTTTGTAACATTTCATTTTATTATTAAAGCATGAAAATTTGGACCAACAAAAACTTTTGCATTATTTGGCTTTTATTTGGAGTTGGTTTTCTCTCTGTGTTTCTTTTCAAGTGCTTCTTGAAGTCAACTACTCTACCCTCTATACTTCATCTCCCTACCCCAAGCTCGACCAATGACCATGCCATGTGAATAGTGCTATATGGGATTTTCCTACAAAAATAATTTGGCGAGAAAGTATTTTCTAAAATTAGTCTTCAAAAACCCTGACTTGAGGTTTGCCTTTGCAAGTACTTGATCAAGGGCAGTAAAATATTTCAAAAATACCTTTGACTCCTATTAGATATAGGATGCCGGGAACCACAAAGTATAATTTTAAAAGTTCTTGTTCTATTTTATTTAAGGGCTTTTCTTAAGGCGAAATGGTCTTTAATAGGAAATAATTATTTTTCTGTTTCAAAATATTTGACAAAATTTAGAAGCTCATAGGACATATATTGTCCATATATAAGAGTTTCAACACATGGTCATGTTCAAAATATTGGTCAAATCCTCTAAAACCCTTTCTGGATATTTCAAGCTTTTGAAATATTTACAAAAATATTCTCCAAAATTCAGGAAAATTCTATCATGTCACATATGACATATCTGTTGATCTTGCCAAGTCTCATGACTTGGAGAACAAGATAACACCATCAAAACCCTCAAAACCATTTCTGTCCAATCTAAGGTTTGATCAACTTTACATTGCCAAGTATGTCCAATGTGCTCAAACTTGGTGGACATGCTTCATTAGTCTAATGATGCAACTGGACCAAATGGCACAGGTTGGAGAAGAGAAATCTTGGTCAAAGTGCCTCAAAACCCTCTCGACCAAAATCAAGTTTGAACCACTTTGCACTACCAACTTTTCTCCAAGACCCCAACTTTGGTGAGCCTGATCATGTGACCAAATAAGGCTACCACACCAAGTGGCACATCAAGGAGAAATGATTTACTCCTTTGGATCTACACAAACCCATTTCTGCCCATTTCTAGGGTTTGCAAAAGTTGCATTAGCAACTTTGTCCAAATAAGCTCAAAATGGGTGGAAGGCCCTAAATATATGTGACATTTCACCTTGGAGTATCTTGGCCAGTGAGGATCATTAAGCAACAAAACTCCATCAAACACCTTACGGCAAAATACTAAAAAGCCTCCTTTTGCCACTTTCACTAATCTCCTTGAGTTAATCTCTTTGCCACAACCCCTCCTCACTTCCCTCATCACTTAGGCACTTTTCTACAGAAGAAGCAATGTGGAGGAAGGGGAATCAAGTTGTCCTCTCTAGACAACATTTTCTCTTCTCTCTCCAGCTTCTCTCTCTCCTTACACCCAGGGCATCCAGGCCTTTCTGGTCTTGTCCCTGCTGCTGTAGCTTCAGGGCCTTAAGGGCCTTGCCTTGGCATGTGGCGGATGCCGGCCAAAGTCGCGCTCTGGGCGCTGCCCTGAGCGCCGACCGTTGGCCTTGCGCCTCCCGGCCGCCGTGCCTTCCCATCGCGCCCGGTGATGTGCCTCGGCGTCTGCTACTGCCGCCCGTGCCGCCCCTCTGTCTCCCCTCTCTCTCCCCTCCTGCGGCGCGTGCACCGCGCCCGCCGGCTCGGCCAATGGCTGGCCTCACCTGCAGCAGGCGCGAGCCCTCCCTCGCTCTCTCTCCTTCTCCTGGCATCCTACTCCATTCCCACAGCCGTGGACAGCTCAACTCTTCTCCTCGGCCTCCAGGCTAATCCATGGTGCCGTGAGCCACGCCCACAGTGAACCGCGCCAGCCTATTTAAGGCGCTCCAGAGCCCTCCTCTTCCTCCTGTCGCTCCTCCACGCACCCAATCCACCCAGAACCACCCCCGCTCGAGCCGCCCGAGCTCGAGATCGAGCTCGAGCTCCGCCGCCTCGGGTCGCCGTCGTCTGCTGAGTCTGAGGCCTCCTCCGCCCGTTTCTCCCTCGAATCGGCCTCCCCTCGCCTCCTTGATACTTTCCCTCTCTTTCCCCCTCGTTTTGCAGTGGGGCGGCCGGAGCCACCGGCGCCCGGCACCTCCGCCCGCGGGACCTCGTCGCCCGGCCGGCAGAGCCCTCCGGCGACCGTCTCCACCACCACCAGATCCGCGACTCCCTCCTGAATCCAGCGGTAGCCCTGCGCTCCTTCCGTGCCTGTATATCGCCCGGCCGGCTTCGCGTCGCCTCTGGCGGAGGTGAGCAGCGGCCGCCGTGGGGCGGCTGTCGACCTCACGCATACGGCGGGTGGGATCCACCGTCGGGTTTAAAACGTCTTGTGGCAGCCAGCCAGACCCGCCGTCGGCGGCGTATTCGCCTTTATGCCTTCGGCGTGGCGGCGCGTGGGCTGGGTTTCCCCACAGGCTTCTTCTGCTTGTGGCCTCTCGGCCCGATGCCTGCGCCGTTCCCTTTTCTTTTTGTGATACTTCCAAAAATTCCACGAGCGAATAATAATCCAAATGCATTGATTCCAATTTCTAAATTCCTAGAATATTGCAATCTATTTAATGGTGCAACTTTCACCCAGATCAATCACCTTTCCTTTTACGTAAATATTTAAATGTGGTTTTGGCATTTAAATGAGCCTTTGAAAATCCATAACTCCTTTTTGCTACTCGAACCAAAACCAAAAGTTGCCCCTTCTAGCTTTCCTCCTAGTATTTTACAAAATTAAGTTGACATTTTTGAGCACTTTGACTTTTCTGTTTTTATTATTGCCTTATTTTTCCGTTGTTTTCTTGCAGCGTTAGATCCGTGTTGTGAGGTAGGCGAGGAAGAAGGAGGGCGAGTGCGGAAGACTTTGAAGACCAAGCCAACCAAGGCAAGCAGCCCTTTGACCATGACTATGATGCCCCTTTATATGCATGTCATTTTAGCTCCTTATCGATGATGCATCGGAATCATGGCGAGATGGTGAACCACATGGGTGGTTGCCACGATTACAATTCCTCGTTGGTACTTGCATTTGTGCATGGCCCTACCCTCTTATGAGGTTATGCGGTGGGAGTAGATAGGATGCTAAAGTAGATGCTATGCAAAGGGATGGGGATATGCATGGTGAAGGAGGCAAGTGATTTCAAAAGTATTTTGAAAACCCGTCGGGTGCCACTCATGCCGAGGGAGATGAAGAGATGGGTGACCACTTGATGGCGAAGTGGTGTGCCAAGCAAAGGGTGTGTGGTTTTCAAAGCGGATTGGTCGGAGTTGCACCGTTATTCCAACCTTACATGCGACCACTCTACCCTTATATGGGAAAGGGCATTGTTGAGTACCTAGACCGATACTAGCTTGGAGCCCGCATTACTAGTGGCGGGGAGAGTTGGTGCTCTCTCTTGGGGCGAGGGTGCGTGCTAGGTAGGCGACCATGACTGTTTTTCACGAGGCACGGACACACGTTGGTACCCGTGCTTGTGGTATGTGATGAATATGGGAGCGAGGCTCATGACTTTTATGATGTGAAATGTTTGTACGGGGTTACTACCAATTGAGTGGACTCCATGTTAGTGTCGTCTAGGGAAAGGTAATGATCGGTGCTTACCGGGTACTTGAGTACCACGGTGCGTGGTTTGACGGGAAGTTCCCGGATCTAGTGGGTAAAGTGTGGAACCTCTGCAGTGTAAAACTATTGAATAGCCGTGTCCACGGTCATGGGCAGATTAGGTAACGCTCTTGGGCTCGTCCACTTGTTTACAAATCCGTGTGTGAGATGATGGTGTTGTCATGGATCAAGTCGAGGACTTGACCCGATTGAGATGGGTTGGTGCCCTCCGTTTATGATAAATGGGTTGGTGCCCATTCTATTTATGTTGATATCTGTGACCAGTTCTTACAGTTCTTGGAATTCTCTTGATGCATGCTTTATAGGATGTTGAACATGTCTGCACTCAAAACTAGCTTTATGCAAAACTTTACCTATGTCATGCATTACGTACCTTAAGCCAAACCATGGGTTGCTTGCGAGTACATTCAAAGTACTCATTGGCTTGCCTTTGGTTATTTAATTGACGGGCATGGAAGAACGGAGTTGAAGAAGAGTTCTTTGGAGCGATCATGCGAACTAGGGCGTTTCCCGTCGAGAATGCTGTAGGGTTAAGGCGGATGGCATGGGTTCTACTTATCGATGATGATTTCGCTGCTATATTTCATTTGATGTTCAGCCCTTAAGGCTTTATCGATGTAAGACTTGACCATGATGGTCACTATTTGTGTAAGGCGGTATGTATGGATGTAAGACTCTTTATTCAACTTACGTGTGTTCGGTGAGCATTGATCTCAGGATCCTTGTACCGTGCATTCGATGATCGCGACTTGCAAGTCGGGGTCCCCAGAGCTGAGTACGAGCCATCTGTTGTAAAAGCCTTAGTTAGCATGGGCGTTAGTTAGGCGAGACTATCCCTAGATTACCCATATACCTATGTTTTATGTTAGCATCCCAAACAGGACACATTCCTTTATTGACCCTTCCCTTCCACTTTTTGTAGATGGCGCCGTGCAGAGGACTTCACGACCCTTTGGGTTTCCGTGCTTCTTGAGGATAGCCTCGGGAAGTGCCGATTCACTCAGTCCCCACCTTCTCCTACCACGAGCCTTTGGGTCGTGACACCAGAAGGAGTATCACGTGGAGGTAGTCGTGAGGCGAATGGCGCCCACAGAGCTGGTTCTTTGAGGACCCCGGATGGCGACACTTGCTACTCGCCGTGGGCTGCTGCCCTCAAAACCTGACTTCGCCTCGGGATCTCCTGCGGAGATGGCAAGAGAGCCAGCCACTCGTTACCTGCCTTATCGTAAGGAAGGTGGCGGCGAAGCAGCGCCCAGCACCACCCTTGGGCGAGGACTTCCTCTCCGCTTCGGACCTACTTCAGCTTGTGTGCGGCGATGCAGCGCCTTTTGGCCTCGGTCGGCGACTTGAAGGAACTCCGCGAGACCAAGAGCTCCTCCGCATAGTTGAGGCAGGCGGACAGGATCAAGAAGGATGGAGCACCCCTGGACAGCCAGCGGTAGCTTACCGAGGCGGGCGACCCCCACAGTCGCATTGCTGAGGAGCACCTCAGCCACGCCGTATGGCAAAAGAGTACCATAACCTCTTCAAGACACCACCAGCAAAGCAGCGCCGTGTTCAGCTCCTTCACTCCTCCACTTCCTCAAGCGATGAGGAGATCGAGGCAGATGATGATGAGGAGGAAGACCGGAGGGCGGAATACCCGACCGAGCATTCCACCACTTAGACTCCGTTCGGGACTAGGATAGGCTAGCTCGTAGCCTATGGTAGGATAGGTCGTGTACCCCTTTTGCGAGTCGAGTCTTGTAATGGTTCTTATGAAACCATGTTATGTTGTGTTTGCTTTCAACTTGCTTTGATGAAGTCGTACTTTCCTTGGGAACTTATGCGACTACATTTCCCATTTAGTTTAATGCATGAGTTTGGCCCTTGGCCTTTGCTTTATAAATTGTGTCACACACCCCTTACTAGGCATTCCATCTCTCTTGCTTTCCCTCATTGTTGTTCCCTATCATGAGACCTTGACCACTCCAACAGGATGCTGTTGTAACACGTCTTGGTACCTCTACCCAGCCTTAAGAGCGGAGGTTCTGCTGAGGCGAAGCCAGCCAGGACCAAGCCCAGGGCAGACTCCACCACCACCACCTCCTCCAAGCATGGATATGGCTCAGCTTCTCCAAGCTTTTTGAGAGGCGCCAAGCCAACTTGCAGCCCTCAGGATGATTGCTCGGGCTGTCGACCGCCCGGCCGGCGAGGCACCTGACCATGGGCGTTCCACACTGGTGGAGTTCAAGCATGCACCACCCACTTTCATCGAGGCTGCTGAACCCCACGGATGCAGGCAGTAGAGTCCGCACCATTGAGGATCTGCTGGCTCTAGTCGGATGCTGCGAGGACCGTGACAAAGTGGCGTATCTTTGCTTGTCTCGGGGGCTGCCCCGAGCTTGGTGGGATGGATTCAAGGCTATGCATGTTGAGCGGGACATCACTTGGGACACCTTCAAGGCGAAATTCCATAAGGCCCACATCCCTACGGACTCATGGCCATCAAGAAGCCTGAGTTCAGAACCTTTGAAGCAAGGTAGCAACACGGTCGAAGGTACATGCAGAAGTTGGTGTCCTCTCAAGGTATGCCCCGAGGATGTCGGCACTAATCTGCCAAGCGGGGCGCTTCATGGAAGGCCTTAACCGGACTCTGCGGTACTACGCTTGTTGTGTGTGACTGCCGACCTTTCTGATCGGTGAACAAAGGCGCTCATGCTTGAAGACAAGCGGCGTGCCTTGGATGACACTCGTAAGCGCAAGATGATCGGCAAGGGTAGCTCCGGCAACGAAGCCTCGTCCGTGGCAGCCAGCCCGGCCAAGCCAACCTATCGGCAGCAAGCTCCTGCACCTCGCACCAACTATCCACCTCGGTATGCCAACCCGAGGCCAGCTTACAACAACCCCAATAACAATCTTTGGCAAGGCGTCGTCCCCAATCAAGTCACTTGTTTGGATGTGGACAGCGAGGCACTACTCAAGAATTGCCCCAACAAAGCCCGGCCCGGCCCAATCACGCAGAACCGGGACAAGGCCGTGGTATGCCACCGAGGAACCAAGCTCCCATAACGCCCAACAATGGCGGGGTCGTGTGAATCATGTCACATGGAAGAAGCCGGGAAGACCGGACGTCGTCTTTGAGTGCGTTCCTTGTCAATTCAGCACCCATAACTGTTTTGTTTGATTACGGAGCCACGCATTCTTTTGTCACCCAAAGTTTTGCATTAAAGAGTGGCATGACCCTACACCCTAAACAACCCTATGGTGGTACAAACCCGGGAGGCGAGAGATGAGAGCCAAGATAGGATGTAAAGGTGGGATTACCATTAGCAGGTAGACTTCCTAGCAGACCTTATCATCCTAAAATCACAAGGCTTGGATGTGATCTTGGGAATGGATTGGCTCGGCAAGCACCAAGGCTTGATTGATTAAGCCAACAGGCGGTCACTATGACCAATGACCGAGGATTCAAGTCAGATTGCCTCAACCCTCTCTGCTCAAGCCAACCAAGTCAAGTCATTGAAGTTGGATTGGAGCAAGTGCCGATAGTATCACGAGTATCGATGTTTTTCTGACGAGCTACAGGGAATGCCTCTGATCGGGACATTGAGTTCATCATCGAGCTCATACGGGCAGGACCCATCTATAAAGCCTTATAGAATGGGATCGGAGGAGTTAGCGAATTGAAGAAGCATTTGGAAGAAGCGATTGAGGAAGGATTTATCCGCCCTAGTGCCTCCCCTTGGGGATCGCTTTATACATTTGTGGCAAGAAGGGCGGTACCATCCGCTTATGCATTGACTACCGCTCCCTCAATGAGGTTACAATCAAGAACAAGTACCCACTTCCCAAGATTGAAGATCTGTTTGATCAACTCAATGGGGCCAAGGTGTTCTCCAAGATCGACCTCGGATCTGGGTACTACCAATGAAGATCAGACCACAAGATATTCGAAGGCGGCATTAAGTAACGGATATGGCTGTATGAATGCGGTCATGTCCTTTGGATTGACCAATGCCCGACTTACTTCATGTATCTCATGAATAAGGTCTTCATGGAATATTTGGACAAGTTAATCGTTGTCTTCATTGATGACATTCTTGTCTTCTCGAAGTCGGAAGAAACACGAGCAACACTTGAGGATGGTCCTAGACAAGCTTGAGAGCACCAAGCTGTATGCCAAGTTCAGCAAGTGTGAATTACGGCTGCGTGAAGTTGGATTCTGGGTCATGTTCTAACGAAGAGGATTGTCGATCGACCTGCTAAGATTGAAGCCGTGGTGAATGGCAATCCCGAGCAATGTGAAGGAAGTCGAAGCTTCCTCGGACTCGCGGGATATTACCGCAAGTTCGTTGAAGGATTCTCAAGCATTGCCCGACCCATGACTCAGCTCTTGAAGAAGGACAAGAAGTTGAATGGGCCTTGAAGTCGAAGAGCTTCGAGGAGCTGAAGAAAGGCTAACCACCGCGATTACTGCCACACGGATATACACAAGGAGTTTGTGATATATTGTGATCGTCAAGAATCGGATGGGAGGTGTTACGATGCAAAAAGGCGGTTGTGGCCTACCTTTCAAGGCAATTCGACCCCACGAAGAACTCGCTACTCATGACCTTGAGCTAGCAGCGATGGTTCATGCCACGAAAACTTGGCGACATTACCTTTTGGGAAGCGATGTGAGATATACGGACCACAAAAGTCTGAAGTATATTTTCACTCGGAGAATTGAACATGAGGCGAGAAGATGGCTGGAGTTGATAAAGGATTATGACCTCGGTGTTCAATACCACCTGGAAGGCTAATGTGGTAGCGAGATGCATTGGCGGAAGCTTGCTCCTTGAATGCTATCTTTGAAGCACAAGCTACCGCCTTGTATGAGGAACTTGAAAGCTTGGGTTGGGCTGGTTGCACCAGTTCTTGGCCAACCTCGAAGTTAAGCCTACCTTGATGGATGATATCAAGAAAGCTCGGAAGGGGCATGAGAGTATCGAAGGCATCAAGAGGAAGATCAAAGGCGGGCAAAGCCTCGGGATTCCTGAGAGGATGAGGAAGGAGTTGTGTGGTTTGGGAATCGTGTCTGCGTGCCCAACAGGGTTGAGCTCAAGAACCTGATCTTGCAAGAAGCTCATGACAGCCCATATTCCATCCACCACAGGCACCAAGATGTATCAAGACACGAAGGAAAGATTTTGGTGTACGGGATGAAAAGGAGATCGCCACCTATGTTGCAAAATGTGGCGTATGCGGAGGTCAAAGCTGAACATCGGCGACCTGTTGGATTACTCCAACCACTCAAGGTTCCCAAGTGGAAATGGGATAAAGTCGGAATGGATTTCATCCTTTGGACTACCTAGGTCGAACAAGGGACATGACTCCATCTGGGTCATAGTTGACCATTTGACCAAGGTGGCCCACTTCATTCTGTCAAGACAACCTACAAGGGAACGAGTTAGCAGTCTCTACATCAGCCAGTCGTGAGCCTTCATGGTGTTCCCAAGGAGATTGTGTCGGATCGAGGAACCAGTTCACCTCAAGGTTTTGGAAGAAATTCCAGGAGGCCATGGGGACCAAGTTGTCCTTGACCTTGCTTTCCACCCACAGACCGGAGGTCGGACCCGGCAGTGAATCAAATACTCGAAGACATGCTCGAGCCTGTGTCTTAGCTTATGGAGCTAAGTGGGAAGATTGCCTCCCTTTCGCGAGTTCTCTTACAACAGCATTATCGAGCCAGCCTCGGATGGCACCATTTGAAGTGTTATCTGGTGGAGTGTCGTACACCTCTCAAGCTGGTGGGAGGCGGAGAAGGACTTGTCTTTGGGCACGATATCGCCGTGAAGCGAAAAAGCAAGTCCAGCTTGTCCAAGAAGCGTCTGAAATCTGCCAAGTCAAAGCGGAAGAGCTATCTGAGACTCACGTCGCGAGACATAAACTTCGAGTTGGAGACCATGTCTATCTCGGGTCACCCCTCTCAAAGGCCAGCGCTTTCATGTCAAGGAAAGCTCGCTTAGAGATACATTGGCCCTTCAAGATCAGCTTTGGCGGCGAGGAAAGTGGCTTACCGGTTGGAACTTCCACGAACTTTCGATGTACTGGCGTGTTCCGTGTCACAACTCGGAAGTGTCTCAAGTTCGAGACAAGCCCGACCTCTACAAAGGCGTCAATCACCAAGCCATTGATCTCCAACCTGATTTGACGTATCGTGGCGGCCCATCTGCATTACGGATGAGGCTGAGCGACACACTCGAAGCCGCACCATCAAGTACTTCAAAGTCAATGGAGCAATCACAGCAGGCGAAGCCACTTGGGGCGTGAAGACTACCTTAGATCCGAATTTCGTACCTCTTTCAAGCCTAGTTTAGGAATCTCGGGGACGAGATTCTTGGAAGAAATGAGTCTGTCACACCTGCATTTTGTAACATTTCATTTTTATTATTAAAGCATGAAAATTTGGACCAACAAAAACTTTTGCATTATTTGGCTTTTATTTGGAGTTGGTTTTCTCTCATGTTTCTTTTCAAGTGCTTCTTGAAGTCAACTACTCTACCCTCTATACTTCATCTCCCTACCCCAAGCTCGACCAATGACCATGCCATGTGAATAGTGCTATATGGGATTTTCCTACAAAAATAATTTGGCGAAAGTATTTTCTAAAATTAGTCTTCAAAACCCACGACTTGAGGTTTGCCTTTGCAAATACTTGATCAAGGCAGTAAAAATATTTCAAAAATACATTTGACTCCTATTAGATATAGGATGCCGGGAACCACAAAAGTATAATTTTAAAAGTTCTTGTTCTATTTTATTTAAGGGCTTTTCTTAAGGCCAGAAATGGTCTTTAATAGGAAATAATTATTTTTCTGTTTCAAAAATATTTGACAAAATTTAGAAAGCTCATAGGACATATATTGTCCATATATAAGAGTTTCAACACATGGTCATGTTCAAAATATTGGTCAAATCCTCTAAAACCCTTTACGGATATTTCAAGCTTTTGAAATATTTACAAAAAATATTCTCCAAAAATTCCAGGAAAATTCTATCATGTCACATATGACATATCTGTTGATCTTGCCAAGTCTCATGACTTGGAGAACAAGATAACACCATCAAAACCCCTCAAAACCATTTCTGTCCAATCTAAGGTTTGATCAACTTTACATTGCCAAGTATGTCCAAATGTGCTCAAACTTGGTGGACATGCTTCATTGGTCTAATGATGCAACTGGACCAAATGGCACAGGTTGGAGAAGAGAAATCTTGGTCAAAGTGCCTCAAAACCCTCTCGACCAAAATCAAGTTTGAACCACTTTGCACTACCAACTTTTCTCCAAGACCCCAACTTTGGTGAGCCTGATCATGTGACCAAATAAGGCTACCACACCAAGTGGCACATCAAGGAGAAATGATTTACTCCACTTGGATCTACACAAACCCATTTCTGCCCATTTCTAGGGTTTGCAAAAGTTGCATTAGCAACTTTGTCCAAATAAGCTCAAAATGGGTGGAAGGCCCTAAATATATGTGACATTTCACCTTGGAGTATCTTGGCCAGTGAGGATCATTAAGCAACAAAACTCCATCAAACACCTTACGGCAAAATACTAAAAGCCTCCTTTTGCCACTTTCACTAATCTCCTTGAGTTAATCTCTTTGCCACAACCCCCCTCACTTCCCTCATCACTTAGGCACTTTTCTGCAGAAGAAGCAATGTGGAGGAAGGGGAATCAAGTTGTCCTCTCTAGACAACATTTTCTCTTCTCTCTCCCAGCTTCTCTCTCTCCCTTACACCCAGGGCATCCAGGGCCTTTCTGGTCTTGTCCCCTTGTTGTAGCTTCAGGGCCTTAAAAGGGCCTTGCCTTGTGTGAAAAACCGGATGCGGCCAAAGTCGCTCTGGGCGCTGCCCGAGCGCCGACCGTTGGCGCTCGCCTCCCGACCGCCGTGCCTTCCCATCGCGCCGGTGATGTGCCTCGGCGTCTGCTACTGCGCCGTGCACGCCCCTCTCTCTCCCCTCTCTCCCCTCCTGCGGCGCGTGCCCGGCGCCGCCCGGCTCGGCCAATGGCTGGCCTCACCAGCAGGCGCGAGCCCTCCCTCGCTCTCTCTCCTTCTCCTGGCATCCTACTCCATTCCCACGGCGCCGTGGACAGCTCCAACTCTTCTCCCTCGGCCTCCAGGCTAATCCCTTGGTGCCGTGAGGCCCGCCCACAGTGAACCGCGCCAGCCTATTTAAAGCGCTCGAGCCCTCCTCTTCCTCCTGTCGCTCCTCCACACACCCAATCCACCTGGAACCACCCACCCGCTCGAGGCCGCCCAGAGCTCGAGATCGAGCTCGAGCTCCGCCGCCTCGGGTCGCCGCCGTCGTCTGGGTCTGGCCTCCTCCGCCCGTTCTCCCTCGAATCGGCCTCCCCTCGCCTCATGATACTTTCCCTCTCTTTCCCCTCGTTTGCAGTGGGAGCGGCCGAACCCACCGGCGCCCGGCACCTCCGCCCGCGGGACCTCGTCGCCCGTGGCGAGAGCCACTCGTGACCGTCTCCACCACCACAGATCCATGACTCCCTCTGAATCAGCGGTAGCCCTGCGCTCCTTCCCGTGCCTGTATCGCCGCCCGGCTCGCGTCGCCTCTGGCGGAGGTGAGCAGCGGACGCCCGTGGGGCGGCTGTCGACCTCACATACGGCGGGTGGGATCCACCGTCGGGTTTAAAACGTCTTGTGTATGCCTCCTGAGACCCGCCGTCGGCGGCGTATTAAGCCTTTACGCCTTGACGTGGCGGCGCGTGGGCTGGGTTTCCCCCAGGGCCTGCTGCTGCTGCTGTGGCCTCTCGGCCCGAGGCAGTAGCCGTTCCCTTTTCTTTTTGTGATACTTCCAAAAATTCCACAGGCGAATAATAATCCAAATGCATTGATTCCAATTTCTAAATTCCTAGAATATTGCAATCTATTTAATGGTGCAACTTTCACTCAGATCAATCACCTTTCCTTTTACGTAAATATTTAAATGTGGTTTTGGCATTTAAATGAGCCTTTGAAAATCCATAACTCCTGTTTTGCTACTCGAACCAAAACCAAAGTTGCCCCTTCTAGCTTTCCTCCTAGTATTTTACAAAATTAAGTTGACATTTTTGAGCACTTTGACTTTTCTGTTTTATTATTGCCTTATTTTTCCGTTGTTTTCTTGCAGCGTTAGATCCCGTGTTGTGAGGTAGGCGAGGAAGAAGGAGGGCAGTCTTGGAAGACTTTGAAGACCAAGCCAACCAAGGCAAGCAGCCCTTTGACCATGACTATGATGCCCCTTTATATGCATGTCATTTTAGCTCCTTATCGATGATGCATCGGAATCATGGCGAGATGGTGAACCACATGGGTGGTTGCCACGATTACAATTCCTCGTTGGTACTTGCATTTGTGCATGGCCCTACCCTCTTATGAGGTTATGCGGTGGGAGTAGATAGGATGCTAAAGTAGATGCTATGCAAAGGGATGGGGATATGCATGGTGAAGGAGGCAAGTGATTTCAAAAGTATTTTGAAAACCCGTCGGGTGCCACTCATGCCGGGAGATGAAGAGATGGGTGACCACTTGATGGCGAAGTGGTGTGCCAAGCAAAGGGTGTGTGGTTTTCAAAGCGGATTGGTCGGAGTTGCGACCGTTATTCCAACCTTACATGCGACCACTCTACCCTTATATGGGAAAGGGCATTGTTGAGTACCTAGACCGATACTAGCTTGGAGCCGCATTACGGTGTGGGGAGAGTTGGTGCTCTCTCTTGGGGCGAGGTCGTGCCGGTAGGCGACCATGACTGTTTTCACGAGGCACGGACACACGTTGGTACCCGTGCTTGTGGTATGTGATGAATATGGGAGCGAGGCTCATGACTTTTATGATGTGAAATGTTTGTACGGGGGTTACTACCAATCAGTGGACTCCATGTTAGTGTCGTCTAGGGAAGGTAATGATCGGTGCTTACCGGGTACTTGAGTACCATGGGTGCGTGGTTTGACGGAAGTTCCCGGATCTAGTGGGTAAAGTGTGCAACCTCTGCGAGTGTAAAACTATTGAATAGCCGTGTCCACGGTCATGGGCAGTTAGGTAACGCTCTTGGGCTCGTCCACTTGTTTACAAATCGTGTGTGTGAGATGATGGTGTTGTCATGGATCAAGTCGAGGACTTGACCCGATTGAGATGGGTTGGTGCCCTCCGTTTATGATAAATGGGTTGGTGCCCATTCTATTTATGTTGATATCTGTGACCAGTTCTTACGATTCTTGGAATTCTCTTGATGCATGCTTTATAGGATGTTGAACATGTCTGCACTCAAAACTAGCTTTATGCAAAACTTTACCTATGTCATGCATTACCGTACCTTAAGCCAAACCATGGGTTGCTTGCGAGTACATTCAAAGTACTCATTGGCTTGCCACTGGTTATTTAATTGACCGGGCATGGAAGAACGGAGTTGAAGAAGAGTTCTTTGGAGGCGATCATGCGAACTAGGGCGTTTCGGTCGAGAATGCACTGTAGGGTTAAGGCGGATGGCATGGGTTCTACTTATCGATGATGATTTCGCTGCTATATTTCATTTGATGTTCAGCCCTTAAGGCTTTATCGATGTAAGACTTGACCATGATGGTCACTATTTGTGTAAGGCGGTATGTATGGATGTAAGACTCTTTTATTCAACTTACGTGTGTTCGGTGAGCATTGATCTCGGGATCCTTGTACTGCGTGCATTCGATGATCGCGACTTGCAAGTCGGGGTCCCCACGAGTAGTACGAGCCATCTGACTGGGAAGCCTTAGTTAGCATGGGCGTTAGTTAGGCGAGACTATCCCTAGATTACCCATATACCTATGTTTTATGTTAGCATCCCAAACAGGGACACATTCCTTTATTGACCCTTCCCTTCCACTTTTTGTAGATGGCGCGTGCAGGGACTTCGACCCTTTGGGTTTCCGTGCTTCTTGAGGATAGCCTCGGGAAGTGCCAGTTCACTCGAGTCCCCACCTTCTCCTACCACGAGCCTTGGGTCGGCAGCACCAGAAGGAGTATCACGTGGAGGTAGTCGTGAGGCGAATAGCGCCCGACAGAGCTGGTTCTTTGAGGACCCAGGATGGCGACAACTTGCTACTCGCCGTGGAGGCTGCTGCCCTCAAAACCTTGACTTCGCCTCCGGGATCTCCTGCGGAGATGGCAAGAGAGCCAACCACTCGTTACCTGCCTTATCGTAAGGAAGGTGGCGGCGAGCACCGCGCACCACCCTTGGGCGAGGACTTCCTCTCCGCTTCGGACCTACTTCAGCTTGTGCCCGGCGATCAGGCGCCTTTGGCCTCGGAGTCGGCGAGACTTGGAAGAACTCCAGCGAGACCAAGGAGCTCCTCCATATAGTTGAGCAAGGCGGACAGGATCAAGAAGGATGGAGCACCTGGACAGCCAGCGGTAGCTTCTAAGGCGGACGACCCCCACAGTCCACAGCTGCCGGGAGCACCTCAGCCACGCCGTGTAATGGCAAAGAATACCATAACCTCTTCAAGACACCATCGACAAAGCAGCGCCGTGTTCAGCTCCTTCACTCCTCCACTTCCTCAAGCGATGAGGAGATCGAGGCAGATGATGATGAGGAGGAAGACCGGAGGGCGGAATACCCGACCAGCATTCCACCACTTAGACTCCGTTCGGGACTAGGATAGGCTAGCTCGTAGCCTATGGTAGGATAGGTCGTGTACCCCTTTTGCTGATCGAGTCTTGTAATGGTTCTTATGAAACCATGTTATGTTGTGTTTGCTTTCAACTTGCTTTGATGAAGTCGTACTTTCCTTGAGGAACTTATAGCGACTACATTTCCCATTTAGTTTAATGCATGAGTTTGGCCCTTCGGCCTTTGCTTTATAAATTGTGTCACACCCCTTACTAGGCATTCCATCTCTCTTGCTTTCCCTCATTGTTGTTCCCTATCATGAGACCTTGACCACTCAACGGGATGCTGTTGTAACACGTCTTGGTACCTCTACCCAGCCATAAGCCGGAGGAGTTCTGCTGAGGCGAACCAGCCGAGGACCAAGCCCAGGGCAGACTCCACCACCACCTCCTCCAAGCATGGATATGGCTCAGCTTCTCCAAGCTTTTGAGAGGCGCCAAGCCAACACTTGCAGCCCTCGGATGATTGCTCGGTGTCAACCGCCCGGCCCGGCGAGCCTGCGACCATGGGCGTTCCACAGCTGGTGGAGTTCAAGAAGCATGCACCACCCACTTTCATCGAGGCTGCTGAACCCCACGGATCACGAGACGGTGGGTCCGCACCATTGAGGATCTGCTGGCTCTAGTCGGATGCTGCGAGGACCGTGACAAAGTGGCGTATCTGCCTTGTCTCGGGGGACTGCGAGCTTGGTGGGATGGATTCAAGGCTATGCATGTTGGCGGGACATCACTTGGGACACCTTCAAGGCGAATTCATAGGCCCATCCCTACGGACTCATGGCCATCAAAGCGTTGAGTTCAGAAACTTGAAGCAAGGTAGCATACGGTCAAGGGTACATGCGAAGTTGGTGTCCTCTCAAGGTATGCCCCGAGGATGTCGGCACTAATGCTTAGCGGGGGCGCTTCATGGAAGGCCTTAACGGACTCTGCGATACTACGCTTGTTGTGTGTATTGCCCGACCTTTCTGATCGGTGAACAAAGGCGCTCATGCTTGAAGACAAGCGGCGTGCCTTGGATGACACTAAAAGCGCAAGATGATCGGCAAGGGTAGCTCCGGCAACGAAGCCTCGTCCGTGGCAGCCAGCCCGGCCAAGCCAACCTATCGGCAGCCAAGAGCTCCGCACCTCGCACCAACTATCCACCTCGGCGGTATGCCAACCCGAGCCACACAACAACCCCAATAACAATCTTTGGCAAGGCGTCGTCCCCAATCAAGTCACTTGTTTGGATGTGGACAGCGGGGCACTACTCAAATTGCCCCAACAAAGCCCGGCCCGCGCCCCAATCACGCGAGAACCGAGGACAAGGCCGTGGTATGCCACCGAGAACCAAGCTCCCGCAACTTGCCCAACAATGGCGGGGTCGTGTGAATCATGTCACCGCGGAAGAAGCCAGGAAGACCGGACGTCGTCTTTGATGCGTTCCTTGTCAATTCAGCACCCATAGCTGTTTTGTTTGATTACGGAGCCACGCATTCTTTTGTCACCCAAAGTTTTGCATTAAAAGTGGCATGACCCTACACCCTAAACAACCCTATGGTGGTACAAATCCCGGAGGCGAGAGATGAGAGCCAAGATAGGATGTAAAGGAGTCGGGATTACCATTAGCAGGGTAGACTTCCTAGCAGACCTTATCATCCTAAAATCACAAGGCTTGGATGTGATCTTGGGAATGGATTGGCTCGGCAAGCACCAAGGCTTGATTGATTCGCCAACAGGCGGTCACTATGACCAATGACCGAGGTCGTCAGTCAGTTGCCTCAACCCCTCTCTGCTCAAGCCAACCAAGTCAAGCTGTCATTGAAGTTGGATTGGAGCAAGTGCCGATAGTATCACGAGTATCCGATGTTTTTCTGACGAGCTACCGGGAATGCCTCTGATCGGGACATTGAGTTCATCATCGAGCTCATACCGAGCAGGACCCATCTATAAAGCCTTATAGAATGGGATCGGAGGAGTTAGCGAGAATTGAAGAAGCAGTTGGAAGAAGCGGTTGAGGAAGGATTTATCCGCCCTAGTGCCTCCCCTTGAGGGATCGCTGATTACATTTGTGGCAAGAAGGGCGGTACCATCCGCTTATGCATTGACTACCGCTCCCTCAATGAGGTTACAATCAAGAACAAGTACCCACTTCCCAAGATTGAAGATCTGTTTGATCAACTCAATGGGGCCAAGGTGTTCTCCAAGATCGACCTCGGATCTGGGTACTACCAATGAAGATCGAGACCACAAGATATTCGAAGGCGGCATTAAGTAACGGATATGGCTGTATGAATGCGCGGTCATGTCCTTTGGATTGACCAATGCCCGACTTACTTCATGTATCTCATGAATAAGGTCTTCATGGAATATTTGGACAAGTTAAATCGTTGTCTTCATTGATGACATTCTTGTCTTCTCGAAGTCGGAAGAAGAGCACGAGCAACACTTGAGGATGGTCCTAGACAAGCTTGAGAGCACCAAGCTGTATGCCAAGTTCAGCAAGTGTGAATTCTGGCTGCGTGAAGTTGGATTCTGGGTCATGTTCTAACGAAGAGGATTGTCGGTCGACCTGCTAAGATTGAAGCCGTGGTGAATGGCAATCCCGAGCAATGTGAAGGAAGTCGAAGCTTCCTCGGACTCGCGGGATATTACCGCAAGTTCGTTGAAGGATTCTCAAGCATTGCCCGACCCATGACTCAGCTCTTGAAGAAGGACAAGAAGTTGAATGGGCCTTGAAGTCGAAGAGCTTCGAGGAGCTGAAGAAGAGGCTAACCACGCTCGATTACAGCCACGGATATACACAAGGAGTTTGTGATATATTGTGATCGTCAAGAATCGGATGGGAGGTGTTACGATGCAAGAAAGGCGAGTTGTGGCCTACCTTTCAAGGCAATTCGACCCCACGAAGAACTCGCTACTCATGACCTTGAGCTAGCAGCGATGGTTCATGCCACGAAAACTTGGCGACATTACCTTTTGGGAAGCGATGTGAGATATACGGACCACAAAAGTCTGAAGTATATTTTCACTCGAGAGAATTGAACATGAGGCGGAGAAGATGGCTGGAGTTGATAAAGGATTATGACCTCGGTGTTCAATACCACCTGGAAAGGCTAATGTGGTAGCGAGATGCATTGAGCGGAAAGCTTGCTCCTTGAATGCTATCTTTGAAGCACAAGCTACCCGCCTTGTATGAGGAACTTGAAAGCTTGGGTTGGGCCGGTTGCACCGAGTTCTTGGCCAACCTCGAAGTTAAGCCTACCTTGATGGATGATATCAAGAAAGCTCGGAAGGGGCATGAGAGTATCGAAGGCATCAAGAGGAAGATCAAGGCGAGCAAAGCCTCGGGATTCCTGAGAGGATGAGGAAGGAGTTGTGTGGTTTGGGAATCGTGTCTGCGTGCCCAGCAGGGTTGAGCTCAAGAACCTGATCTTGCAAGAAGCTCATGACAGCCCATATTCCATCCACCACAGAGCACCAAGATGTATCAAGACTGAAGGAAAGATTTTGGTGTACGGGATGAAAAGGAGATGCCACCTATGTTGCAAAATGTGGCGTATGCGGAGGTCAAAGCTGAACATCGGCGACCTGCTGGATTACTCCAACCACTCAAGGTTCCAGTGGAAATGGGATAAAATCGGAATGGATTTCATCCTTTGGACTACCTAGGTCAAACAAGGGACATGACTCCATCGGGTCATAGTTGACCATTTGACCAAGGTGGCCCTTCATTCTGTCAAGACAACCTACAAGGGAACAGTTAGCGATCTCTACATCAGCAAGTCGTGAGCCTTCATGGTGTTCCCAAGGAGATTGTGTCGGATCGAGGAACCAGTTCACCTCAAGGTTTTGGAAGAAATTCGAGGAGGCCATAGGGACCAAGTTGTCCTTGACCTTTGCTTTCCACCCAGGACCGGAGGTCGGGCCAAGCAGTGAATCAAATACTCGAAGACATGCTCGAGCACTGTGTCTTAGCTTATGGAGCTAAGTGGGAAGATTGCCTCCCTTTCGCGAGTTCTCTTACAACAGGATTATCGAGGCCAGCCTCCAAATGGCACCATTTGAAGTGTTATCTGGTGGAAGTGTCGTACACCTCTCAAGCTGGTGGGAGGCGGAGAAGGACTTGTCTTTGGGCACGATATCCTTCGTGAAGCAGAAGAGCAAGTCCAGCTTGTCCAAGAAGCGTCTGAAGTCTGCCAAGTCAAAGCGGAAGAGCTATCTGAGACTCACGTCGCGAGACATAAACTTCGAGTTGGAGACCATGTCTATCTCCGGTCACCCCTCTCAAAGGCCAGCGCTTTCATGTCAAAGGAAAGCTCTTGCACCGAGATACATTGGCCCCTTCAAGATCCTTGGCGGCGAGGAGAAGTGGCTTACGATTGGAACTTCCACGAACTTTCGATGTGCTGCGTGTTCCGTGTCACAACTCGGAAGTGTCTCCAAGTTCGGACAAGCCCGACCTCTACAAAGGCGTCAATCACCAAGCCATTGATCTCCAACCTGATTTGACGTATCGTGGCGGCCCATCTGCATTACGGATGAGGCTGAGCGACACACTCGGCCGCACCATCAAGTACTTCAAAGTCCAATGGAGCAATCACACGAAGCGAAGCCACTTGGGGCGTGAAGACTACCTTAGATCCGAATTTCCGTACCTCTTTCAAGCCTAGTTTAGGAATCTCGGGGCGAGATTCTTGTAAGAGGTAGATCTGTCACACCTGCATTTTGTAACATTTCATTTTATTATTGAAGCATGAAAATTTGGACCAACAAAAACTTTTGCATTATTTGGCTTTTATTTGGAGTTGGTTTTCTCTCGTGTTTCTTTTCAAGTGCTTCTTGAAGTCAACTTCTCTACCCTCTATACTTCATCTCCCTACCCCAAGCTCGACCAATGACCATGCCATGTGAATAGTGCTATATGGGATTTTCCTACAAAAATAATTTGGCGAAAGTATTTTCTAAAATTAGTCTTCAAAAACCCTGACTTGAGGTTTGCCTGCAAATACTTGATCAAGGCAGTAAAAATATTTCCAAAAATACCTTTGACTCCTATTAGATATAGGATGCCCGGGAACCACAAAAGTATAATTTTAAAAGTTCTTGTTCTATTTTATTTAAGGGCTTTTCTTAAGGCCAGAAATGGTCTTTAATAGGAAATAATTATTTTTTACTGTTTCAAAAATATTTGACAAAATTTCGAGAAGCTCATAGGACATATATTGTCCATATATAAGAGTTTCAACACATGGTCATGTTCAAAATATTGGTCAAATCCTCTAAAACCCTTTGGATATTTCAAGCTTTTGAAATATTTACAAAAAATATTCTCCAAAAATTCTAGGAAAATTCTATCATGTCACATATGACATATCTGTTGATCTTGCCAAGTCTCATGACTTGGAGAACAAGATAACACCATCAAAACCCTCAAAACCATTTCTGTCCAATCTAAGGTTTGATCAACTTTACATTGCCAAGTATGTCCAAATGTGCTCAAACTTGGTGGACATGCTTCATTGGTCTAATGATGCAACTGGACCAAATGGCACGGAGTTGGAGAAGAAATCTTGGTCAAAGTGCCTCAAAACCCTCTCGACCAAAATCAAGTTTGAACCACTTTGCACTACCAACTTTTCTCCAAGACCCCAACTTTGGTGAGCCTGATCATGTGACCAAATAAGGCTACCACACCAAGTGGCACATCAAGGAGAAATGATTTACTCCTTGGATCTACACAAACCCATTTCTGCCCATTTCTAGGGTTTGCAAAAGTTGCATTGGCAACTTTGTCCAAATAAGCTCAAAATGGGTGGAAGGCCCTAAATATATGTGACATTTCACCTTGGAGTATCTTGGCCAGTGAGGATCATTAAGCAACAAAACTCCATCAAACACCTTACGGCAAAATACTAAAAAGCCTCCTTTTGCCACTTTCACTAATCTCCTTGAGTTAATCTCTTTGCCACAACCCTCCTCACTTCCCTCATCACTTAGGCACTTTTCTGCAGAAGAAGCAATGTGGAGGAAGGGGAATCAAGTTGTCCTCTCTAGACAACATTTTCTCTTCTCTCTCCGGCTTCTCTCTCCCTTACACCCCAGGGCATCCAGGCCTTTCTGGTCTTGTCCCTGCTTGTAGCTTCAGGGCCTTAAAGGGCCTTGGCGCCTTGTGGCCCCGCGGATGCCGGCCAAAGTCGCTCTGGGCGCTTGCCGACGCCGACCGTTGGCCGCGCCTCCCGACCGCCGTGCCTTCCCATCGCGCCCGGTGATGTGCCTCGGCGTCTGCTACGCCGCCGTGCCGCCCCTCATCTCCCCTCTCTCTCCCCTCCTGCGTAGCGTGCCCAGGCCGCGCCGGCTCGGCCAATGGCTGCCTCCTCACCAGCAGGCGCCAGCCCTCCCTCGCTCTCTCTCCTTCTCCTGGCATCCTCTCCATTCCCACAGCGCCGTGGACAGCTCAACTCTTCTCCCTCGGCCTCCAGGCTAATCCCTTGGTGCCGTAAGCCACGCCCAGTGAACTGGGCCAGCCTATTTAAGCGCTCCAGAGCCTCCTCTTCCTCCTGTCGCTCCTCCACTTTTAATCCACCTGAACCACCCGCCCGCTCCAGGCCGCCCGAGGCTCGAGATCGAGCTCGAGCTCCGCCGCCTCGGTCGCCGTCGATCTGCAGTCAGGCCTCCTCCGCCCGTTTCTCCCTCGAATCGGCCTCCCTCGCCTCACTGATACTTTCCCTCTCTTTCCCCCTCGTTTTGCAGTTGGGAGCGGCCAGAGCCACCGGCGCCAAGCACCTCCGCGCGGGACCTCGTCGCGCCGCTGGCAGGCTCACTCGGCGACCGTCTCCACCACCACAGGATCGCGACTCCCTCCTGAATCAAGCGGTAGCCCTGCGCTCCTTCCCGTGCCACATGTCGCCGCCCAGGCTTCGCGTCGCCTCTGGCGGAGGTGAGCAGCGGCGCCGTGGGGCGGCTTTGTCGACCTCACGCATACAGCGGTGGGATCCACCGTCGGGTTTAAAGCGTCTTGTGTAGCCTGATGACCATCCGTCGGCGAAGCGTATTCGGCCTTCGCCTTCGGCGTGGCGGCGCGTGGGCTGAGTTTCCCCACGGGCCTGCTGCTGCTGTGGCCTCTCGGCC
>JAHHZJ010001022.1:0-69803 GCA_021437245.1 Aegilops speltoides | reverse complement strand
GTTTACGAACCCATTGGCACTTCCTTTTGAAGGAAATTCAAGAGATTATGTTGCTTATAGACATTAGCCCCTGGTAGGGACAAGCGTACCTTCTGCGGATGCTCTATGCTCAAGGCAATCTCATTTGGCCGTAAATTGAAGAAAATCCAGCGACTATATGCCTTATTCTCCTTGTTTTACTTTGATGGCATCTTTGTAACTCATGCGCGTGAAAGGCAAGAACAAAAGGGCATTCCTGGCATCGGTCAATATATATGTGGAAACGATATCTCCACTATAGAGGACAAGAAATTTTGGGGCAGTCAGGAAAAAAGCGCATGAGAAAATGAAGTACTTCCAAGGACTGCCATAGAATGGACAGATGTTCACTAAAACGGTCATAATTTTGTCATTCGGAGTTCGTGTCGGACCCATAAGTACTCACACTGCTTGCGGCGAGCATGCGAATCCAAACAATGCTCCCCACTTGCGCTAGGATGCCTAGAGTACCCTCAATTTCAGCTTTAAGCAGGACTTTTATGCCCTAAAAGTCAAAGAACATCATTCGTCACTGTTTTTCAGACAAGTTTCTGAACCCATTGGCACTTCCTTTTGAAGGAAATTCAAGAGATTATGTTGCTTATAGACATTAGCCCCCCTGGTAGGGACAAACGTACCTTTCTAAAGATGCTCTATGATTCGGGCAATCTCATTTGGCCATAAATTGAAGAAAATCCAGCGGCTATATGCCTTATTCTCCTTATTTTCGCCGGATGGCATGCTGTAACTCATGCGCATGAAAGCCAAGAACAAAAGGGCATTCCTGGCATCGGTCAATATATATGTGGAAACGATATCTCCACTATAGAGGACAAGAAATTTTGGGGCAGTCAGGCAAAAAGCGCATGAGAAAATGAAGTACTTTCAAGGACTGCCATAGAATGGACGGATGTTCACTAAAGCGGTCATAATTTTGTCATTGGTCCGTGCGGACCCATAAGTAGTCACACTGCTCATGGCGAGCACGTGAATCAAAAAATACTCCCTCTTGCGCTAGGATGCGGAGTACCCTAAATTCAGCCTTAAGCGGGACTTTTTGCCCGAAAGTCAAAGAACATCATTAAATCATTGTTTTTCGGACAAGTTTACGAACCCATTGGGACTTCCTTTTGAAGGAAATTCAAGAGATTATGTTGCTTATAGACTTTAGCCCCCTGGTAGGGACAAACGTACCTTTCTGCAGATGCTCTATGATCCGGGCAATCTCATTTGGCCGTATATTGAAGAAAATCGAGCGGCTATATGCCTTATTCTCCTTGTTTTCGCTGGATGGCATGTTGTAACTCATGCGCGTGAAAGGCAAGAACAAAAGGGCATTCCTGGCATCGGTCAATATATATATGGAAATGATATCTCCACTATAAAGGACAAGAAATTTTGGGGCAGTCAGACAAAAAGCGCATGAGAAAATGAAGTACTTTCAAGGACTGCCATAGAATGGACAGATGTTCACTAAAACGGTCATAATTTGGTCATTCGGAGTCCGTGTCGGACCCATAAGTACTCACACTGCTCAAGGCGAGCACGCGAATCCAAAAAATACTCCCCGCTTGCGCTAGGATGCCCGGAGTACCCTCAAATTCAGCCTTAAGCAGGACTTTTTGGCCTAAAAGTCAAAGAACATCATTCGTCGATGTTTTTCAGACAAGTTTCTGAACCCATTGGCACTTCCTTTTGAAGGAAATTCAAGAGATTATGTTGCTTATAGACATTAGCCCCCCTGGTAGGGACAAACGTACCTTTCTGCAGATGCTCTATGATCCGGGCAATCTCATTTGGCCGTAAATGGAAGAAAATCCAGCGGCTATATGCCTTATTCTCCTTGTTTTTGCGGTTGGCATCTTTGTAACTCATGCGCATGAAAGCCAAGAACAAAAGGCATTCTGGCATCGGTCAATATATATGTGGAAGCGATATCTCCACTATAGAGGACAAGAAATTTTATGCGGTCGAGCAAAAAGCGCATGAGAAAATGAAGTACTTTCAAGGACGCCATAGAATGGACAGATGTTCATAAAAGCGGTCATAATTTTGTCATTCGGAGTTCGTGTCGGACCCATAAGTACTCACACTGCTTGCGGCGAGCATGCGAATCCAAACAATACTCCCCACTTGCGCTAGGATGCCTAGAGTACCCTCAATTTCAGCTTTAACCAGGACTTTTATGCCCTAAAAGTCAAAGAACATCATTAAATCCTTTTTTTTGAGACAAGTTTACGAACCCATTGGCACTTCCTTTTGAAGGAAATTCAAGAGATTATGTTGCTTATAGACATTAGCCCCCCTGGTAGGGACAAACGTACCTTTCTAAAGATGCTCTATGATTCAGGCAATCTCATTTGGCCATAAATTGAAGAAAATCCAGCGACTATATGCCTTATTCTCCTTGTTTTCACGGATGGCATCTTTGTAACTCATGCGCATGAAAGCCAAGAACAAAAGGGCATTCTGGCATCGGTCAATATATATGTGGAAGCGATATCTCCACTATAGAGGACAAGAAATTTTAGGGCGGTCGGCAAAAAGCGCATGAGAAAATGAAGTACTTCAAGGACGCCATAGAATGGACAGATGTTCACTAAAGCGGTCATAATTTTGTCATTGGTCCGTGCGGACCCATAAGTAGTCACACTGCTCATGGCGAGCACGTGAATCCAAAAAATACTCCCCTCTTGCGCTAGGATGCCCGGAGTACCCTAAATTCAGCCTTAAGCATGACTTTTTGGCCCTGAAAGTCAAAGAACATCATTAAATCATTGTTTTTCGGACAAGTTTACGAACCCATTGGGACTTCCTTTTGAAGGAAATTCAAGAGATTATGTTGCTTATAGACTTTAGCCCCTGGTAGGGACAAACGTACCTTCTGCAGATGCTCTATGATCAAGGCAATCTCATTTGGCGTATATTGAAGAAAATCGGCGACTATATGCCTTATTCTCCTTGTTTTATTTGGATGGCATCTTTGTAACTCATGCGCGTGAAAGGCAAGAACAAAAGGGCATTCTGGCATCGGTCAATATATATATGGAAATGATATCTCCACTATAAAGGACAAGAAATTTTGGGCGGTCGGGCAAAAGCGCATGAGAAAATGAAGTACTTTCAAGGACGCCATAGAATGGACAGATGTTCACTAAAGCGGTCATAATTTGGTCATTGGTCCGTGTCGGACCCATAAGTACTCACACTGCTCAAGGCGAGCACGCGAATCCAAAAAATACTCCCCGCTTGCGCTAGGATGCCCGGAGTACCCTCAAATTCAGCCTTAAGCAGGACTTTTTGGCCTAAAAGTCAAAGAACATCATTCGTCGATGTTTTTCAGACAAGTTTCTGAACCCATTGGCACTTCCTTTTGAAGGAAATTCAAGAGATTATGTTGCGTATAGACATTAGCCCCCCTGGTAGGGACAAACGTACCTTTCTGCAGATGCTCTATGATCCGGGCAATCTCATTTGGCCGTAAATGGAAGAAAATCCAGCGGCTATATGCCTTATTCTCCTTGTTTTTGCCGGTTGGCATGCTGTAACTCATGCGCATGAAAGCCAAGAACAAAAGGGCATTCCTGGCATCGGTCAATATATATGTGGAAACGATATCTCCACTATAGAGGACAAGAAATTTTGGGGCAGTCAGGCAAAAAGCGCATGAGAAAATGAAGTACTTTCAAGGACTGCCATAGAATGGACAGATGTTCACTAAAACGGTCATAATTTTGTCATTCGGAGTTCGTGTCGGACCCATAAGTACTCACACTGCTTGCGGCAAGCATGCGAATCCAAACAATACTCCCCACTTACGCTAGGATGCCTAGAGTACCCTCAATTTCAGCTTTAAGCAGGACTTTTAATGCCTAAAAGTCAAAGAACATCATTCGTCACTGTTTTTCAGACAAGTTTCTGAACCCATTGGCACTTCCTTTTGAAGGAAATTCAAGAGATTATGTTGCTTATAGACATTAGCCCCCCTGGTAGGGACAAACGTACCTTTCTAAAGATGCTCTATGATTCGGGCAATCTCATTTGGCCATAAATTGAAGAAAATCCAGCGGCTATATGCCTTATTCTCCTTCTTTTCACGGATGGCATCTTTGTAACTCATGCGCATGAAAGCCAAGAACAAAAGGCATTCTGGCATCGGTCGATATATATGTGGAAGCGATATCTCCACTATAGAGGACAAGAAATTTTGGGGCGGTCGGTAAAGCATGAGAAAATGAAGTACTTTCAAGGACGCCATAGAATGGACAGATGTTCACTAAAACGGTCATAATTTTGTCATTCGGAGTCCGTGCGAGACCCATAAGTAGTCACACTGCTCATGGCGAGCACGCGAATCCAAAAAGTACTCCCCTCTTGCGCTAGGATGCCCGGAGTACCCTAAATTCAGCCTTAAGCAGGACTTTTTGGCCCTGAAAGTCAAAGAACATCATTAAATCATTGTTTTTTAGGACAAGTTTACGAACCCATTGGGACTTCCTTTTGAAGGAAATTCAAGAGATTATGTTGCTTATAGACTTTAGCCCCTGGTAGGGACAAACGTACCTTCTGCGATGCTCTATGATCCGGCAATCTCATTTGGCCGTAAATGGAAGAAAATCCAGCGGCTATATGCCTTATTCTCCTTGTTTTTGCCGGTTGGCATGCTGTAACTCATACGCATGAAAGCCAAGAACAAAAAGGCATTCCTGGCATCAGTCAATATATATGTGGAAATGATATCTCCACTATAGAGGACAAGAAATTTTGCGGCAGTCAGGCAAAAAGCGCATGAGAAAATGAAGTACTTTCAAGGACTGCCATAGAATGGACAGATGTTCAGTAAAACGGTCATAATTTTGTCATTCGGAGTTCGTGTCGGACCCATAAGTACTCACACTGCTTGCGGCGAGCATGCGAATCCAAACAATACTCCCCACTTGCGCTAGGATGCCTAGAGTACCCTCAATTTCAGCTTTAAGCAGGACTTTTATGCCCTAAAAGTCAAAGAACATCATTAAATCCTTTTTTTTGAGACAAGTTTACGAACCCATTGGCACTTCCTTTTGAAGGAAATTCAAGAGATTATGTTGCTTATAGACATTAGCCCCCTGGTAGGGACAAGCGTACCTTTCTAAAGATGCTCTATGATTGAGGCGATCTCATTTGGCCATAAATTGAAGAAAATCCAGCGACTATATGCCTTATTCTCCTTGTTTTAGCGGATGGCATCTTTGTAACTCATGCGCATGAAAGCCAAGAACAAAAGGGCATTCTGGCATCGGTCGATATATATGTGGAAGCGATATCTCCACTATAGAGGACAAGAAATTTTAGGCGGTCGGTAAAAAGCGCATGAGAAAATGAAGTACTTTCAAGGACGCCATAGAATGGACGGATGTTCACTAAAGCGGTCATAATTTTGTCATTGGTCCGTGCGGACCCATAAGTAGTCACACTGCTCATGGCGAGCACGTGAATCAAAAATACTCCCCTCTTGCGCTAGGATGCGGGAGTACCCTAAATTCAGCCTTAAGCGGGACTTTTTGGCCTGAAATTCAAAGAACATCATTAAATCATTGTTTTTCGATAAGTTTACGAACCCATTGGGACTTCCTTTTGAAGGAAATTCAAGAGATTATGTTGCTTATAGACTTTAGCCCCTGGTAGGGACAAGCGTACCTTCTGCGGATGCTCTATGATCAAGGCAATCTCATTTGGCGTATATTGAAGAAAATCGGCGACTATATGCCTTATTCTCCTTGTTTTTATTTGGATGGCATCTTTGTAACTCATGCGCGTGAAAGCCAAGAACAAAAGGGCATTCTGGCATCGGTCAATATATATATGGAAATGATATCTCCACTATAAAGGACAAGAAATTTTGGGGCGGTCGGCAAAAGCGCATGAGAAAATGAAGTACTTTCAAGGACGCCATAGAATGGACGATGTTCACTAAAGCGGTCATAATTTGGTCATTGAGTCCGTGTCGGTCCCATAAGTACTCACACTGCTCAAAGCGAGCACGCGAATCAAAAATACTCCCGCTTGCGCTAGGATGCGGAGTACCCTCAAATTCAGCCTTAAGCGGGACTTTTTGCCTAAAAGTCAAAGAACATCATTCGTCGATGTTTTTCGGACAAGTTTCAACCCATTGGCACTTCCTTTTGAAGGAAATTCAAGAGATTATGTTGCTTATAGACATTAGCCCCCTGGTAGGGACAAACGTACCTTCTGCGGATGCTCTATGATCAAGGCAATCTCATTTGGCCGTAAATGGAAGAAAATCCAGCGACTATATGCCTTATTCTCCTTGTTTTGCGGTTGGCATCTTGTAACTCATGCGCATGAAAGCCAAGAACAAAAGGGCATTCTGGCATCGGTCGATATATATGTGGAAGCGATATCTCCACTATAGAGGACAAGAAATTTTAGGGGCGGTCGGGCAAAAGCGCATGAGAAAATGAAGTACTTTCAAGGACGCCATAGAATGGACAGATGTTCACTAAAGCGGTCATAATTTTGTCATTGGAGTTCGTGTCAGACCCATAAGTACTCACACTGCTTGCGGCAAGCATGCGAATCCAAACAATACTCCCCACTTACGCTAGGATGCCTAGAGTACCCTCAATTTCAGCTTTAAGCAGGACTTTTAATGCCTAAAAGTCAAAGAACATCATTAAATCCTTTTTTTTTGAGACAAGTTTATGAACCCATTGGCACTTCCTTTTGAAGGAAATTCAAGAGATTATGTTGCTTATAGACATTAGCCCCCCTGGTAGGGACAAACGTACCTTTCTAAAGATGCTCTATGATTCGGGCAATCTCATTTGGCCATAAATTGAAGAAAATCCAGCGGCTATATGCCTTATTCTCCTTGTTTTCGCCGGATGGCATGCTGTAACTCATGCGCATGAAAGCCAAGAACAAAAGGGCATTCCTGGCATCGGTCGACATATATGTGGAAGCGATATCTCCACTATAGAGGACAAGAAATTTTGGGGCGGTCGGTAAAAGCGCATGAGAAAATGAAGTACTTTCAAGGACTGCCATAGAATGGACAGATGTTCACTAAAACGGTCATAATTTTGTCATTCGGAGTCCGCGCCAGACCCATAAGTAGTCACACTGCTCATGGCGAGCACGTGAATCCAAAAAATACTCCCCTCTTGCGCTAGGATGCCCGGAGTACCCTAAATTCAGCCTTAAGCAGGAGTTTTTGGCCCTGAAAGTCAAAGAACATCATTCGTCGCTGTTTTTCAGACAAGTTTCTGAACCCATTGGGACTTCCTTTTGAAGGAAATTCAAGAGATTATGTTGCTTATAGACTTTAGCCCCCTGGTAGGGACAAACGTACCTTTCTGCAGATGCTCTATGATCCGGGCAATCTCATTTGGCCGTATATTGAAGAAAATCGAGCGGCTATATGCCTTATTCTCCTTGTTTTCGCTGGATGGCAAGATGTAACTCATGCGCGTGAAAGGCAAGAACAAAAGGGCATTCCTGGCATCGGTCAATATATATATGGAAATGATATCTCCACTATAAAGGACAAGAAATTTTGGGGGCGGTCGGTAAAAAGCGCATGAGAAAATGAAGTACTTTCAAGGACGCCATAGAATGGACAGATGTTCACTAAAGCGGTCATAATTTGGTCATTGGTCCGTGTCGGACCCATAAGTACTCACACTGCTCAAAGCGAGCACGCGAATCAAAAATACTCCCGCTTGCGCTAGGATGCGGAGTACCCTCAAATTCAGCCTTAAGCGGGACTTTTTGGCACGAAAGTCAAAGAACATCATTAAATCGATGTTTTTCGGACAAGTTTGTGAACCCATTGGCACTTCCTTTTGAAGGAAATTCAAGAGATTATGTTGCTTATAGACATTAGCCCCCGGTAGGGACAAACGTACCTTCTGCAGATGCTCTATGATCTGGGCAATCTCATTTGGCCATAAATGGATGAAAATCCAGCGGCTATATGCCTTATTCTCCTTGTTTTTGCCGGTTGGCATGCTGTAACTCATGCGCATGAAAGCCAAGAACAAAAGGGCATTCCTAGCATCGGTCAATATATATGTGGAAACGATATCTCCACTATAGAGGACAAGAAATTTTGGGGCAGTCAGCCAAAAAGCGCATGAGAAAATGAAGTACTTTCAAGGACTGCCGTAGAATGGACAGATGTTCACTAAAACGGTCATAATTTTGTCATTCGGAGTTCATGTCGGACCCATAAGTACTCACACTGCTTGCGGCGAGCATGCGAATCCAAACAATACTCCCCACTTGCGCTAGGATGCCTAGAGTACCCTCAATTTCAGCTTTAAGCAGGACTTTTATGCCCTAAAAGTCAAAGAACATCATTCGTCACTGTTTTTAGACAAGTTTCTGAACCCATTGGCACTTCCTTTTGAAGGAAATTCAAGAGATTATGTTGCTTATAGACATTAGCCCCCCTGGTAGGGACAAACGTACCTTTCTAAAGATGCTCTATGATTCGGGCAATCTCATTTGGCCATAAATTGAAGAAAATCCAGCGGCTATATGCCTTATTCTCCTTGTTTTCACCGGATGGCATCTTTGTAACTCATGCGCATGAAAGCCAAGAACAAAAGGGCATTCTGGCATCGGTCGATATATATGTGGAAGCGATATCTCCACTATAGAGGACAAGAAATTTTGGGGCGGTCGGCAAAAAGCGCATGAGAAAATGAAGTACTTTCAAGGACGCCATAGAATGGACAGATGTTCACTAAAGCGGTCATAATTTTGTCATTGGTCCGTGCGGACCCATAAGTAGTCACACTTTGCTCATGGCGAGCACGTGAATCAAAAATACTCCCCTCTTGCGCTAGGATGCGGAGTACCCTAAATTCAGCCTTAAGCGGGACTTTTGGCCCCGAAAGTCAAAGAACATCATTAAATCGCTGTTTTTTCGACAAGTTTCGAACCCATTGGGACTTCCTTTTGAAGGAAATTCAAGAGATTATGTTGCTTATAGACTTTAGCCCCCTGGTAGGGACAAACGTACCTTTCTGCAGATGCTCTATGATCCGGGCAATCTCATTTGGCCGTATATTGAAGAAAATCGAGCGGCTATATGCCTTATTCTCCTTGTTTTATTTGGATGGCATCTTGTAACTCATGCGTGAAAGGCAAGAACAAAAGGGCATTCCTGGCATCGGTCAATATATATATGGAAATGATATCTCCACTATAAAGGACAAGAAATTTTGGGGCAGTCAGGCAAAAAGCGCATGAGAAAATGAAGTACTTTCAAGGACTGCCATAGAATGGACAGATGTTCACTAAAACGGTCATAATTTGGTCATTCGGAGTCCGTGTCGGACCCATAAGTACTCACACTGCTCAAGGCGAGCACGCGAATCCAAAAAATACTCCCCGCTTGCGCTAGGATGCCCGGAGTACCCTCAAATTCAGCCTTAAGAAGGACTTTTTGGCCTAAAAGTCAAAGAACATCATTCGTCGATGTTTTTCAGACAAGTTTCTGAACCCATTGGCACTTCCTTTTGAAGGAAATTCAAGAGATTATGTTGCTTATAGACATTAGCCCCCTGGTAGGGACAAACGCGTACCTTCTGCGGATGCTCTATGATCAAGGCAATCTCATTTGGCCGTAAATGGAAGAAAATCCAGCGACTATATGCCTTATTCTCCTTGTTTTTGCGGTTGGCATCTTTGTAACTCATGCGCATGAAAGCCAAGAACAAAAGGGCATTCCTGGCATCGGTCAATATATATGTGGAAACGATATCTCCACTATAGAGGACAAGAAATTTTGGGGCAGTCAGGCAAAAAGCGCATGAGAAAATGAAGTACTTTCAAGCACTACCATAGAATGGACAGATGTTCACTAAAACGGTAATAATTTTGTCATTCGAAGTCCATGTCGGACCCATAAGTACTCACACTGCTCGCGGCGAGCACGCGAATCCAAAAAATACTCCCCGCTTGCGCAAGGATGCCTGGAGTACCCTCAAATTCAGCTTAAGCATGACTTTTTGGCCCTGAAATTCAAAGAGCATCATTCGTCGCTGTTTTTCAGACTAGTTTCTGAACCCATTGGCACTTCCTTTTGAAGGAAATTCAAGAGATTATGTTCCTTATAGACATTAGCCCACCTAGTAGGGACAAACGTACCTTTCTGTAGATGCTCTATGATCCGGGCAATCTTGGCCGTAAATTGAAGAAAATCCAGCGGCTATATGCCTTATTCTCCTTGCTTTCGCTGGATGGCAAGCTGTAACTCATGCGCGTGAAAGCTAAGAATAAAAGGGCATTCCTAGCATCGGTCAATATATATGTGGAAACGATATCTCCACTACAGAGGATAAGAAATTTTGGGGCAGTCAGGAAAAAAGCGCATGAGAAAACAAAGTACTTTCAAGGACTGCCATAGAATGGACAGATGTTCACTAAAACGGTCATAATTTGGTCATTCGGAGTCCGTGTCGGACCCATAAGTACTCACACTGCTCAAGGCGAGCACGCGAATCAAAAAATACTCCACCTTGCGCTAGGATGCAGAGTACCCTCAAATTCAGCTTAAGCGGGACTTTTTGGCCCGAAAGTCAAAGAGCATCATTAAATCATTGTTTTGGACAAGTTTACGAACCCATTGGCACTTCCTTTTGAAGGAATTTCAAGAGATTATGTTGCTTATAGACATTAGCCCCCTGGTAGGGACAAGCGTACCTTCTGCGGATGCTCTATGATCCGGGCAATCTTGGCGTAAATTGAAGAAAATCCAGTGACTATATGCCTTATTCTCCTTGTTTTTATTTGGATGGCATCTTTGTAACTCATGCTCGTGAAAGCTAAGAACAAAAGGGCATTCTGGCATCGGTCGATATATATATGGAAGCGATATCTCCACTATAAAGGACAAGAAATTTTGGGGCCGGTAAAAGCGCTTGAGAAAATGAAGTACTTTCAAGGACTGCCATAGAATGGACAGATGTTCACTAAAACGGTCATAATTTTGTCATTCGGAGTTCCTGTCGGACCCATAAGTACTCACACTGCTCGCGGCGAGCATGCAAATCCAAAAAATACTCCCCGCTTGCGCTAGGATGCCCAGAGTGATAGAGGCGAGGGTGTCCCATCTTTCGATGAGATGGTGGCTATCGTTTTGGATGAAGTCGACTTTGACGATCCGACTACGAACGTGCGAGGACGTCGCGCCTTAGCAATCGCTAAACCAACTCCGAGAGGTTATTGACTACGCCGAACACGATCAACGACCACGAAGGTCTGCTTCCTGCGAGCAAACGAAGAACAAGCAAGAAACTAAGATTGCAATCTGGATATTGCGAATATAAGAGAAAGCTTTATTGATCAAGGTGGGGTTACGTGGCGCTTTATGCAGTCGTGGAACACAAGCGAAATGCCAAGTTGCAGCTATGGCG
The DNA here is from genome assembly GCA_021437245.1 of Aegilops speltoides. Classification (NCBI taxonomy): domain Eukaryota; kingdom Viridiplantae; phylum Streptophyta; class Magnoliopsida; order Poales; family Poaceae; genus Aegilops; species Aegilops speltoides. Next base: position 58,356 of record JAHHZJ010001022.1, on the reverse strand, counting down.
AACTTTTAATCTAAACAAAACCCAAGTCTAAACGGTGCCCTAAGGGCTGTATATATGGAGGAAGAGGGGTGAATTTCGTGGCCCTTGGTGAAGGGGTCCAAACTAACCCTATCTCTCGTTTCCCCACACATACGGACTCTAAAATAGCCTATACTAATGTATTTCGAAATTACATGGGCTTGTCCCAATAATAAGGTGACGAGCACCTAGAATAGCCTCTGGACGAAATTTATGAAGTGGCATCTTGTATATTTCGTCCAAGGCTTCATGCACTCATTATGGTGGCTTCAAAGTCCTGAAATCATCACTTGTAACTCCATTCTTGTCCCCTTAGCATGCCATCATCTCCATGCTTGTTCTTGCTCCAATGTTCATCCTTCTCCAAGCTAGGCCCTTCATTTGTAAGCAAAACAAATGTATCCAATTTAAGCGACATCATATTCTCATGAACATTAGAATCATTACCAAGAAAGCGAAAGTACACAGTAATTTAGTTGGCGTCTTGTGAGCTCTAGTAATTGGTCCGAGATTTATAGCAGCGGGGGCTGTGGGTGTAACAATGGTATTGATGTCCTCATCATCCTCCCTTCTTGAAATGAAGTCGTCCTCGACGGTAGCTCATCTTCCTCACCCAAATATGGCTTCAAATCTGCAATGTTAAAAGTGGGACTAACCCCAAAATCTGCGAGCAGCTCGAGTTTATATGCATTATCATTTACTTTCTCCAACACCTTAAAGGGACCAGCAGCACGTGGCATTAGCTTTGATTTGCGCAAATCAGAAATCTATCCTTACGCAAATGTAACCAAACAAGATCTCCGGTGCAATCACAACATGTTTTCTACCCTTATCTCCAACAAGTTTATATTTAGCATTCATCGCTCAATGTTTTCCTTAGTTAACTCATGCATTTTAAAATCAATTCAGCACGTTCTTTAGCATCAAAATTAACCTTCTCCGAAGATGGAAGAGGCAACAAATCAATAGGTGCACGGGTAGGAAACCATACACAACTTCAAAGGGCACATCTTAGTAGTAGAATGCAATGAGCGATTATAAGCAAATTCAATATGAGGCAAGTATTCCTCCCACATTTTCTTATTATTCTTTAGAACAGCCCTAAGCATAGTAGACAATGTTCTATTGACTACTTCAGTTTATCCATCGGTTTGGGGTGACAAGTAGTACTAAAAAGCAATTTAGTCCCCAACTTAGCCCATAAACATCTCCAAAAGTGGCTCAGAAATTTAGTATCACGATCGACACAATAGTATTTGGCACACCATGCAAGCGAATAATTTCACGAAAGAACAAATCAGCAACATTAACGACATCATCGCTTTTATGACATGGTATAAAGTGTGCCATTTTAGAGAATCTATCCACGACAACAAATATGCTATCCTCCTTCTTTGTTCTAGGTAAACCTAAAACAAAGTCCATAGATATATCCTCCCAAGGAACACTAGGTACAGGCAAAGGCATATATAAACCATGAGGATTGAGTCGTGACTTAGCTTTTTGACATGTAGTGCAGCGAGCAATAAAACGCTCAACATCCGTCTCATCTTTGGCCAAAAGAAATGTGTAGCAAGTCGTCCTCCGTCTTCTTCACGCCAAAGTGTCCCATTAGTCCTCCTCCATCGCCTCCTGCAACAACAAAAGACGAGCGGAGCTAGCTGGAATGCATAGCTTGTTAGCACGAACACAAATCCATCATTAACGACAAACTTGTTCCATGTTCTTCCTTCTTTACAATTCTGCAATACATCTTTAAAATCAGCATCATGCACATATTCATCTTTGATGGTCTCCAAACCAAATATTTTGAAGTCAAGTTGTGAAAGCATAGTATAGCGACGAGACAATGCATCAGCAATAACATTTTCTTTACCCTTCTTGTGTTTAATGACATAAGGGAAAGTCTCAATGAATTCAACCCATTTAGCATGTCTACGATTCAGTTTAGCTTGACTTCTAATATGTTTCAAAGATTCATGATCAGAATGTATAAAAAATTCTTTGGGCCATAAATTCTTTGGGCCATGTTTCTAAAGTCCGAACAAGAGCATATAATTCTTTATCATAAGTAGAATAATTCAGACTAGGCCCACTCAATTTTTCAGAAAAGTATGCAACAGGTTTACCATCTTGTAATAACACACCTCCTAATCCAATTCCACTAGCATCACATTCAAGCTCAAAAGTCTTATTAAAATCAGGAAGTTGGAGTAAAGGGCATGTGTCAACTTATCTTTCAACACCGTGAAGGCTTCTTCTGTGCGGTACCCCAAACAAAAGGCACATCCTTCTTTGTAAGCTCATTGAGAGGTGCAGCAATGGTGCTGAAATCTCTCACAAAACGCCTATAGAATCCAGCGAGGCCAAGAAAACTCCTCACTTGTGTGACCGTTTTGGGCTGCGGCCAACTCTCAATAGCTTCAATCTTGGCTTTATCAACTTCAATTCCCTGTGGAGTAACAACATAGCCAAGAAAGAAACTCGGTTGGTGCAAAAGGTGCACTTCCCAAGGTTACCAAACAAACGTGCATCACGTAGAGCATTAAAAACAACACGTAAATGTTCCAAATGTTCTTCCAAAGATTTGCTCTAAATCAGTATATCATCAAAATAGACTACCACAAATCGTCCAATAAAAGCACGTTAAACTTCGTTCATTAATCTCATGAAAGTACTAGGTGCATTAGTTAACCCAAAAGGCATGACTAACCACTCATATAATCCAAACTTAGTTTTAAATGCTGTTTTCCATTCATCTCCCAATTTCATACGAATTTGATGGTATCCACTACGCAAATCAACTTTGGAGAATATTGTAGAGCCACTCAATTCATCAAGCATATCATCTAGCCTAGGAATAGGGTGACGATAACGAATAGTAATATTATTAATGCCTCTACAATCAACACACATACGTGACGTACCATCCTTTTTGGCACTAGAATAATAGGAACAACACAAGGACTAAGGGATTCGCGTATATAACCTTTGTCGAGCAGCTCCTGTACTTGACGCATAATCTCCTTCGTCTCCTCTGGATTGATGCGGTATGGTGCACGGTTGGGTAATGATGCACCGAATTAAGTCAATTTGATGCTCAATCCCTCGAATAGGTGGTAATCCCAAAGTGGCACGCGTCTTGTGGAAAGACGTCGGCGAACTCTGCAAAATGTTAGTGACAGGCGAGGGGCAAAGAGGAAGGCACGTCCTCGAATGAAAATAATGCCTCTTTGCACACAAAAGCATAGCAAATAGATGTGCTAAAATGTAGCTCATCAATATCAGATTTGGTGGCAAGTAAACATGCACTTTTCAATTTAATTTCGAAGCAACGATAGATGGTTTATTATTAGGCTTCATGTGTTGCTCAAATTCTTTTGCCACAATCTGATTTTCACTCTTATTTTTCTCTGTTTTGCTTTATTAGCTCTATTAATCTCATCTTTCAAAATGGACTCGAGAGTCATAGGAAGCAAAGTAATATTTTTATCCTTATGAACAAGAGTATCTTGATTATTTCTACCATGGTGTACAAATTTTTATCAAATTGCAATGGTCTACCAAGTAACAAGGAACATGCTTGCATAGGTACCACATCACAATCAACATAATCAGCATATGTAGAGATACTAAAATGCACACGAGCAAAGATCGTGTTACCTTAACCTTGCAGCTGTTGTTGAACCATTGGATGTAGTAAGGATGTGGATGTGGTCTTGTGGTGAGAGATAGCTTCTCCACCATCTCCATGCTAGCCAAGTTGTTGCAGCTCCCTCCATCTATGATGGCCTTGAATAGAGCGTTCCTTCACAACTCCTTTGTATGGAACAAATTATGCCTCTGATTTTGCTCAGCTTGTGCAACCTGCACACTCAAAACACGTTGAGCAACTAAACATTCATACTGTCGGCATCTTGACAGCCATGTATTGTGTCTCATGATCGAATCATCTCCACCGTGTTCCTCATGTGTAATAAGAGCCAAAGTCTCCTCATCATAGTCACTAAGCGGACTCATACCCACCATCCTCGGTAGCAATCATCACTGCGCTGAGATTTGCATTCTCTCATAAAATGTCCTCTTCCCTTACAATGACGACAAATAATATCACTTGTGTGCCTGTTGGCGCCATGGGAAGAAGAAGAGCTCTGTGCAGAGCCCGGCGGTGTGCTCTTGGCGAGATAGTGGTGGTTGTGCCTGCTTTCTTGTATCACGCTTGGAGGTGGCACCTAAAGGAGGTGATGGTGCGGTGGAAGTAGATGATGCACGTGGTGTCCATGATGAAGGTCGACCTGCGAGAAAAGTTAGTGCGGCGCCAATGCACATCGATCCTGCACTTCACGTTCAGCTTTACAAGCAAGATGGAATAAATGAGTGATATTATTATAATCCTTATAGTCTAGAATGGTCGAATATCTCTATTTAATCCACCCGAAAACGTGCAAGCATAGCTTCATTCTCCTCAACAATACCACATCTAATCAAGCCGGTTTGTAATTCACGATAATATTCTTCTCAGAATTTTTACCTTGTCTTAAGCGCTGCAATTTTTGAAGTAATTCACGTTGATAATATGGTGGAACCCAACGAGTGCGCATAGCAGTTTTCAAAGCAGCCCAAGTAGCTGGAACAGGATATAATCTACAATGTTCGGACCACCAAACACATGCAAAGCTAGTGAAAGCACAAAGCAATGAGGAACACGTCTCTCCTCGGGATATTGTAAACATGTAAATCGTTGTTCAGTTTCTAACTCCCAAGTAAGATATATATCGAGAACATATCTACCCTCAAATGGTGGAATATTCAATTTCAGTTTAGGGAGATGGTCATGATCTCGTACTGAGGGGGAGCCCTAACATTGCCATTATTTGCATGTGGGCGACACGGTGGTTGTGGTGCTTTGGTGCTTGCACGTAGTTCGATGTTGATCAACCTCATCCTCGTAATCTCCCACATAATCATCCTCCTCGGTACCAAAGCAGCAGCGATGGCGAGAGCCAAAGAAGCACCAACATCGATGGCGATGGCACGAGAATTTTGTCTGGCTCAATAGGAACACGCTGAGCTCGTCCATCTTGATTCGGAAGGGGCGTAGTTGTTGTCGTTCTTGAGGTGCGATAGGTGCAGCCGGCGGTGGTTGTGGAAAACGCAGCGAGCAATTGATTAAACTTGCTATCAAGCTTTGTTTCAAACGTCTTCTCAATTCCATCTATCTTCTCCATGGCCTCGTCAAATCTGTTTAGCACATCTTGCACCTGTCCAATCATCATTTGCTGAAACTTATCATGTAGCTGTTTGTTAAATCGAGTTCTCCCAATCAATCTCATCGACTTGATCCTACCATGGTTAGCAGCAAATAGAAACACACAAGAATATGATCCTACAGACTACTAAGAAGTGGTGGTGGTGTATCACAAACCCGTCAAACAAATCTCAAATTCTTACTAGTTCTTACCCAGCAGCAGGTGGTGATCGGCAACCGTTGTAGTCAAAACACTCAAAGCTTGGATATAGCGATTACCAGGGAGAAACAAACGCATGACGTAGATGTATGTGGAGCTGGGAAGGCTTATAACATGGTAGCAAAAAAAAATGTCAGCAATAATCAATTTAGAGATGCAAAGTTGAATAAACGCTCAACGACGGTACTGTGCTGGTCCTAGGCTAGACCGTGCTAGAGACGCGAGCCTAGAACACTAACAAAATCACGGCGCTGCACGTAAACAAGGGAAAAGCACACTCTGGATTTTTTTTCGCTCCTCTTTTTTTTTGCGCTGCTCTTTTTTTTTTTTGCGAAAAAACACTATAATGGCGAGTGTCTCAAAACTCTTCCCAGGTCAAATGACAGGATCGGCACGAAATTTTTCGACCAATTTTTTTTTTGACTGTCCGGACCCAAAAAGCTGAAGCGGGTCAAAAAACTTTCTATAACGGCGATCGCTCAATACGCTTAGAAACACTAAAAATAGGATAGCGAAAAATTTTTTGTCCGTGCGTTTTGGAAAATTTTGGGCCTAAGCGGAGGGTGGTTTCGGACTCTTTATTTTTGAAACCAACCTCTTCTCTGAACGACAAAAGATTGCTGGAATCGAAACCTACTCGGACAAGGAAACACGAATCGAAAACTAGATGGATCCCAAAACAAACCTAATATGCAAGGGACTCGGATTGGTGGTGGATATATGGTGGTCGATGGCAGCGGTGGTGATATATGGAAGCGGTGGTGGTATATGGATCACGGTTGAGCGGTGGTGGTATATGGATCTGGATTGAAGTGGTGGCGGATAAGCGGTGGTGGTAGATGGCGAGGCGATGATAATGGTGCGGCGGCGGCGTGACAACTTATGACCGAACTCGAAACTTTAAAAGACTAGACTCTAAGACCAGCAACTAGACACGACGATGCAAGCGCAAATTCAACAATGCAAATCTGAAAAAGATTATGCAAAGGCTCGGTTGGTTGGGATAGGATGAACTAACCCTAATTTTTTGTGGCTTTTTCGTGGACTATAGGTATGAGGACGACTCGATCTAAACTACGAAAAACTGTAAAATCTCACCGAGCAACACGGAAATCGATACCACTTGATAGAGGTGAGGTGTCCGTCTTCGATGAGATGGTGGCTATCGTTTTGGATGAAGTCGACTTTGGCGATCCGACTACTGAGCGTCGAGGGCGTCGCGCCTTAGCAATCGCTAAACCAACTCCGAGAGGTTATTGACCACGCCGAACACGATCAACGACCACGAAGGTCTGTTTCCTGCGAGCAAACGAAGAACAAGCAAGAAACTAAGATTGCAATCTGGATATTGCGAGTATAAGAGGAAAGCTTTATTGATCAAGGTGGGGTTACTGTGGCGCCTTTGTGCAGTCGTGGAACACAAGCGAAATCTGTGAAGTTGCAGCTATGGCGAACTTTTAATCTAAACAAAACCCAAGTCTAAGCGGTGCCCTAAAGGCTGTATATATGGAGGAAGAGGGGTGAATTTCGTGGCCCTTGGTGAAGGGGTCCAAACTAACCCTATCTCTCGTTCCCCACACATACGGACTCTAAAAATAGCCTATACTAATGTATTTCGAAATTACATGGGCCTGGCCCAATAATAAGGTGACGAGCACCTAGAATAGCCTCTGGACGAAATTTATGAAGTGGCATCTTGTATATTTCGTCAGAAGGCTTCATGCACTCATTATGGTGGCTTCAAAGTCCTGAAATCATCACTTGTAACTCCATTCTTGTCCCCCTTGCGCATGCCATCATCTCCATGCTTGTTCTTGCTCCAATGTTCATCCTTCTCCAAGCTAGGCCCTTCATTTGTAAGCAAAACAAATGTATCCAATTTAAGCGACATCATATTCTCATGAACATTAGAATCATTACCAAGAAACGAAAGTACACAGTAATTTAGTTGGCGTCTTGTGAGCTCTAGTAATTGGTCCAAGATGTATAGCAGCGGGGGCTGTGGGTGTAACAATGGTATTGATGTCCTCATCACAGTACCCTCAAGTTCAGCCTTAAGCGGGACTTTTTGGCCTGAAAGTCAAAGAACATATTTAAATCATTTGTTTTTCGGACAAGTTTACGAACCCATTGGCACTTCCTTTTGAAGGAAATTCAAGAGATTATGTTGCTTATAGACATTAGCCCCCTGGTAGGGACAAGCGTACCTTTCTCTACAGATGCTCTATGATCTGGGCAATCTCATTTTGTCGTAAATTGAAGAAAATCTAGCGGCTATATGCCTTATTCTCCTTGTTTTCGCCTCATGGCATGCTGTAACTCATGCGCGTGAAAGGCAAGAACAAAAGGGCATTCCTGGCATCGGTCAATATATATGTGGAAACGATATCTCCACTATAGAGGACAAGAAATTTTGGGGCAGTCAGGCAAAAAGCGCATGAGAAAATGAAGTACTTTCAAGGACTGTCATAGAATGGACAGATGTTCACTAAAACGATCATAATTTTGTCATTCGAAGTCCGTGTCGGACCCATAAGTACTCACACTGCTCACGGCGAGCACACGAATCCAAAAAATACTCCCCACTTGCGCTAGCATGCCCGTAGTACCCTCAAATTCAGCCCTAAGCAGGACTTTTTGGCCTGAAAGTCAAAGAACATCATTCGTCACTGTTTTTCCGACAAGTTTCTGAACCCATTGGCACTTCCTTTTGAAGGAAATTCAAGAGATTATGTTGCTTATAGACATTAGCCCCCCTGGTAGGGACAAACGTACCTTTCTGTAGATGCTCTATGCTCCGGGCAATCTCATTTGGCCGTAAATTGAAGAAAATCCAGCGGCTATATGCCTTATACTCCTTGTTTTTGCCGCATGGCATGCTGTAACTCATGCGCGTGAAAGCCAAGAACAAAAGGTCATTCTGGCATCGGTCGATATATATGTGGAAACGATATCTCCACTATAGAGGACAAGAAATTTTGGGGCAGTCAAGCAAAAAGCGCATGAGAAAATGAAGTACTTTCAAGGACTGCCATAGAATGGACAGATGTTCACTAAAACGGTCATAATTTGGTCATTCGGAGTCCGTGTCAGACCCATAAGTACTCACACTGCTCAAGGCGAGCATGCGAATCCAATAAATACTCCCCGCTTGCGCTAGGATGCCCGGAGTACCCTCAAATTCAGCTTAAGCAGGACTTTTTGGCCCTGAAAGTCAAAGAGCATCATTCGTCGCTGTTTTTCAGACAAGTTTCTGAACCCATTGGCACTTCCTTTTGAAGGAAATTCAAGAGATTATGTTGCTTATAGACATTAGCCCCCTGGTTGGGACAAACTAACCTTTCTGGAGATGCTCTTTGATCCAGGCAATCTTGGCCGTAAATTGAAGAAAATCCAGCGGCTATATGCCTTATTCTCCTTGTTTTCGCTGGATGGCATGCTGTAACTCATGCGCGTGAAAGCTAAGAACAAATGGGCATTCCTGCGGTCAATATATATATGGAAACGATATCTCCACTATAAAGGACAAGAAAATTTGGGGCAGCCAGGCAAAAAGCGCATGAGAAAATGAAGTACTTTCAAGGACTGCCATAGAATGGACAGATGTTCACTAAAACGGTCATAATTTTGTCATTCGGAGTTCCTGTCGGACCCATAAGTACTCACACTGCTCGCGGCGAGCATGCGAATCCAAAAAATACTCCCCGCTTGAGCTAGGATGCCCGGAGTACCCTCAAGTTCAGCCTTAAGCAGGACTTTTTGGCCCTGAAAGTCAAAGAACATATTTCATCGCTGTTTCTCAAACAAGTTTCTGAACCCATTGGCACTTCCTTTTGAAGGAAATTCAAGAGATTATGTTGCTTATAGATATTATCCCCCCTAGTAGGGACAAACGTACCTTTCTGCAGATGCTCTATGATCTGGGCAATCTCATTTGGCCGTAAGTTGAAGAAAATCCAATGGCTATATGCCTTATTCTCCTTGTTTTCGCCGGATGGCATTATGTAACTCATGCGCGTGAAAGGCAAGAACAAAAGGGCATTCCTGGCATCGGTCAATATATATGTGGAAACGATATCTCCACTATAGAGGACAAGAATTTTTTGGGGCAGTCAGGCAAAAAGCGCATGAGAAAATAAAGTACTTTCAAGGACTGCCATAGAATGGACAGATGTTCACTAAAACGGTCATAATTTTGTCATTCGGAGTCCGTGTCGGACCCATAAGTACTTACACTGCCCACGGCGAGCACGCGAATCCAAAAAATACTCCCCGCTTGCGCTAGGATGCCTGGAGTACCCTCAAATTCAGCCTTAAGCAGGACTTTTTGTCCTGAAAGTCAAAGAACATCATTCGTCGCTGTTTTTCAGACAAGTTTCTGAACCCATTGACACTTCCTTTTGAAGGAAATTCAAGAGATTATGTTTCTTATAGACATTAGCACCCCTGGTAGGGACAAACGTACCTTTCTGCAGATGCTCTATGATCCGGGCAATCTCATTCGCCCATAAATTGAAGAAAATCCAGCGGCTATATGCCTTATTCTCCTTGTTTTCGCCTAATGGCATGCTGTAACTCATGCGCGTGAACGCCAAGAACAAAAGGGCATTCCTGGCATCGGTCAATATATATGTGGAAACGATATCTCCACTATAGAGGAGAAGAAATTTTGGAGCAGTCAGGAAAAAAGCGCATGAGAAAATGAAGTACTTTCAAGGACTGCCATAGAATGGACAGATGTTCACTAAAACGGTCATAATTTTGTCATTCGGAGTCCGTGTCGGACCCATAAGTACTCACAATGCTCACGGCGAGCACGCGAATCCAAAAAATACTCCCCGCTTGCGCTAGGATGCCCGGAGTACACTCAAATTCAGCCTTAAGCAGGACTTTTTGGCCTGAAAGTCAAAGAACATCATTCGTCGTTGTTTTTCAGACAAGTTTCTAAACCCATTGGCACTTCCTTGTGAAGGAAATTTAAGAGATTATGTTGCTTGTAGACATTATCCCCCCTGGTAGGTACAAACGTACCTTTCTGTAGATGCTCTATGCTCCGGGAAATCTCATTTGGCCGTAAATTGAAGAAAATCCAGCAGCTATATGCCTTATTCTCCTTGTTTTCACCGGATGGCATGCTGTAACTTATGCGCGTGAAAGCCAAGAACAAAAGGTCATTCCTGGCATCGGTCAATATATATGTGGAAACGATATCTCCACAATAGAGGACAAGAAATTTTGGGGCAGTCAAGCAAAAAGCGCATGAGAAAATGAAGTACTTTCAAGGACTGCCATAGAATGGACAGATGTTCACTAAAACGGTCATAATTTGGTCATTCGGAGTCCGTGTCGGACCCATAAGTACTCACACTGCTCAAGGCGAGCACGCGAATCCAAAAAATACTCCCCGCTTGCGCTAGGATGCCCGGAGTACCCTCAAATTCAGCTTAAGCAGGACTTTTTGGCCCTGAAAGTCAAAGAGCATCATTCGTCACTGTTTTTCAGACAAGTTTCTGAACCCATTGGCACTTCCTTTTGAAGGTAATTCAAGAGATTATGTTGCTTATAGACATTAGCCCCCTGGTAGGGACAAACTAACCTTTCTGCAGATGCTCTTTGATCCGGGCAATCTTGGCCGTAAATTGAAGAAAATCCAGCGGCTATATGCCTTATTCTCCTTGTTTTCGCTGGATGGCATGCTGTAAGTCATGCACGTGAAAGCTAAGAACAAAAGGGCATTCCTGCGGTCAATATACATATGGAAACGATATCTCCACTATAAAGGACAAGAAAATTTGGGGCAGCCAGGCAAAAAGCGCATGAGAAAATGAAGTACTTTCAAGGACTGCCATAGAATGGACAGATGTTCACTAAAATGGTCATAATTTTGTCATTCGGAGTTCCTGTCGGACCCATAAGTACTCACACTGCTCGCGGCGAGCATGCGAATCCAAAAAATACTCCCCGCTTGAGCTAGGATGCCCGGAGTACCCTCAAGTTCAGCCTTAAGCAGGACTTTTTGGCCCTGAAAGTCAAAGAACATATTTCATCGCTGTTTTTCAAACAAGTTTCTGAACCCATTGGCACTTCCTTTTGAAGGAAATTCAAGAGATTATGTTGCTTATAGACATTAGGCCCCCTGGTAGGGACAAAACGTACCTTTCTGTAGATGCTCTATGATCCGGGCAATCTCATTTGGCCGTAAATTGAAGAAAATCCAACGGCTATATGCCTTATTCTCCTTGTTTTCGCCGGATGGCATGATGTAACTCATGCGCGTGAAAGGCAAGAACAAAAGAGCATTCCTGGCATCGGTCAATATATATGTGGAAACGATATCTCCACTATAGAGGACAAGAATTTTTTGGGGCAGTCAGGCAAAAAGCGCATGAGAAAATAAAGTACTTTCAAGGACTGCCATAGAATGGACATATGTTCACTAAAACGGTCGTAATTTTGTCATTCGGAGTCCGTGTCGGACCCATAAGTACTCACACTGCCCACGGCGAGCACGCGAATCCAAAAAATACTCCCCGCTTGCGCTAGGATGCTTGGAGTACCCTCAAATTCAGCCTTAAGCAGGACTTTTTGGCCTGAAAGTCAAAGAACATCATTCGTCGCTATTTTTCAGACAAGTTTCTGAACCCATTGACACTTTCTTTTGAAGGAAATTCAAGAGATTATGTTGCTTATAGACATTAGCACCCCTGGTAGGGACAAACGTATCTTTCTGCAGAGGCTCTATGATCCGGGCAATCTCATTTGCCCGTAAATTGAAGAAAATCCAGCGGCTATATGCCTCATTCTCCTTGTTTTCGCCTGATGGCATGCTCTAACTCATGCGCGTGAACGGCAAGAACAAAAGGGCATTCCTGGCATCGGTCAATATATATGTGGAAATGATATCTCCACTATAGAGGAGAAGAAATTTTGGAGCAGTCAGGCAAAAAGCGCATGAGAAAATGAAGTACTTTCAAGGACTGCCATAGAATGGACAGATGTTCACTAAAACGGTCATAATTTTGTCGTTCGGAGTCCGTGTCGGACCCATATGTACTCACACTGCTCACGGCGAGCACGCGAATCCAAAAAATACTCCCCGCTTGCGCTAGGATGCCCGGAGTACCCTCAAATTCAGCTTAAGTAGGACTTTTTGGCCCTGAAAGTCAAAGAGCATCATTCGTCGATGTTTTTCAGACAAGTTTCTGAACCCATTGGCACTTCCTTTTGAAGGAAATTCAAGAGATTATATTGCTTATAGACATTAGCCCCCTGGTAGGGACAAACGTACCTTTCTGCAGATGCCCTTTGATCCGGGCAATCTTGGTCGTAAATTGAAGAAAATCCAGCGGCTATATGCCTTATTCTCCTTGTTTCCACTGGATGGCATGTTGTAACTCATGCGCGTGAAAGCTAAGAACAAAAGGGCATTCCTGGCATCGGTCAATATATATATGGGAACGATATCTCCACTATAAAGGACAAGAAATTTTGGGGCAGCCAGGCAAAAAGCGCGTGAGAAAATGAAGTACTTTCAAGGACTGCCATAGAATGGACATATGTTCACTAAAACGGTCATAATTTTGTCATTCGGAGTTCCTGTCGGACCCATAAGTACTCACACTGCTCGCGGCGAGCATGCGAATCCAAAAAATACTCCCTGCTTGCGCCAGGATGCCCGGAGTACCCTCAAGTTCAGCCTTAAGCAGGACCTTTTGGCCCTGAAAGTCAAAGAATATATTTCGTCGCTGTTTTTCAGACAAGTTTCTGAACCCATTGGCACTTCCTTTTGAAGGAAATTCAAGAGATTATGTTGCTTATAGACATTAGCCCCCCTGATAGAGGCAGAGGTGTCCCGTCTTTCGATGAGATGGTGGATTTCGCTTTGGTGGAAGTCGACTTTGACGATCCGACTACGAGCATGCGAGGACGTCGTGCCTTAGCAATCGCTAAACCAACTCCAAGAGGTTATTGACCACGCCGGAGCACGATCAACCTGACCACGAGGGTCTATTTCCTGCGAGCAAACGAAGAACAAGCAAGAAACTGAGATTGCAATCTGGGTATTGCGAATATAAGATGAAAGCTTTATTGATCAAGGTGGGGTTACTGTGGCGCCTTTATGCAGTCGTTGAACACAAGCGAAATGCACGCGAAGTTGCAGCTATGGCGAACTTTTGATCTAAACAAAACCCAAAGTCTAAGCGGTGCCCTAAGGGCTGTATATATGGAGGAAGAGGGGTGAATTTCGTGGCCCTTGGTAGAGGGTCGAAACTAACCCTATCTCTTGTTTCCCCACATACGGACTCTAAAATAGCCTATACTTATGTATTTCGAAATTACATGGGTCTGCCCAATAATAAGGTGACGCAGACACCTAGAATAGCCTCTGGACGAAATTTATGAAGTGGCATCTTGTATATTTCGTCCAAGGCTTCATGCACTCATTATGGTGGCTTCAAAGTCTGAAATCATCACTTGTAACTCTGTTCTTGTCCCCCTTGCATGCCATCATCTCCATGTTTGTTCTTGCTCCAATGTTCATCCTTCTCCAAGCTAGGCCCTTCATTTGTAAGCAAAACAAATGTATCCAATTTAAGCAAAGACATCATATTCTCATGAACATTAGAATCATTACCAAGAAAAGAAAGTACACAGCAATTTAATTGGCGTCTTGTGAGCTCTAGTAATTGGTCCGTATATGTAGCAATGAGGGGTTGTGGGTGTAACAATGGTATTGATGTCCTCATCATCCTCCCTTCTTGAAATGAAGTCGTCCTCGACGGAGCTCATCTTCCTCACCCAAATAAGGCTTCAAATTTGCAATGTTAAATGTGGGACTAACCCCAAAATCTGCGAGCAGCTCAAGTTTATATGCATTATCATTTATTTTCTCCAACACCTTAAAGGGACCAGCAGCACGTGGCATTAGTTTTGATTTGCAAAATCAGAAATATATCCTTACATAAATGTAACCAAACAAGATCTCCGGTGCAAACACAACATGTTTTCTACCCTTATCTCCAGCAAGTTTATATTTAGCAGTCATACGCTCAATGTTTTCCTTAGTTAACTCATGCATTTTTGAAATCAATTCAGCACGTTCTTTAGCATCAAAATTAACCTTCTCCGAAGATGGAAGAGGCAACAAATCAATAGGTGCACGAGGTAGGAAACCATACACAACTTCAAAAGGGCACATCTTAGTAGTAGAATGCAATGAACGATTATAAGCAAATTCAATATGAGGCAAGTTTTCCTCCCACATTTTCTTATTATTCTTTAGAACAGCCCTAAGCATAGTAGACAATGTTCTATTGACTACTTGGTTTGTCCATCGGTTTGGGGGTGACAAGTAGTACTAAAAGCAGTTTAGTCCCCAACTTAGCCCATAAACATCTCCAAAAGTGGCTAAGAAATTTAGTATCACGATCTGAAACAATAGTATTTGGCACACCATGCAAGCGAATAATTTCACTAAAGAACAAATCAGCAACATTGACAAGATCATCGCTTTTATGACATGGTATAAAGTGTGCCATTTTAGAGAATCTATCCACGACAACAAATATGCTATCCTCCCTTCTTTGTTCTAGGTAAACCTAAAACAAAGTCCATAGATATATCCTCCCAAGGAACACTAGAGTGCAGGCAAAGGCATATATAAACCATGAGGATTGAGTCGTGACTTAGCTTTTTGACATGTAGTGCAATGAGCAATAAAGCGCTCAACATCCGTCTCATCTTTGGCCAAAAGAAATGTGTAGCAAGTCGTCCTCTGTCTTCTTCACGCCAAAGTGTCCCATTAGTCCTCCTCCATCGCCTCCTGCAACAACAAAAGACGAACGGAGCTAGCTGGAATGCATAGCTTGTTAGCACGAACACAAATCCATCATTAACGACAAACTTGTTCCATGTTCTTCCTTCTTTACAATTCTGCAATACATCTTTAAAATCAGCATCATGCACATATTGATCTTTGATGGTCTCCAAACCAAATATTTTGAAGTCAAGTTGTGAAAGCATAGTATAGCGACGAGACAATGCATCGGCAATAACATTTTCTTTACCCTCTTGTGTTTAATGACATAAGGAAAGTCTCAATGAATTCAACCCATTTAGCATGTCTACGATTCAGTTTAGCTTGACTTTTAATATGTTTCAAAGATTCATGATCAGAATGTATAACAAATTCTTTGGGCCATAAATAATGTTGCCATGTTTCTAAAGTCCGAACAAGAGCATATAATTCTTTATCATAAGTAGAGTAATTCAGACTAGGCCCACTCAATTTTTCGAAAAGTATGCAACAGGTTTGCCATCTTGTAATAACACACCTCTAATCCAATTCCACTAGCATCACATTCAAGCTCAAAAGTCTTATTAAAATCGGGAAGTTGGAGTAAAGGAGCATGTGTCAACTTATCTTTCAATACCGTGAAGGCTTCTTCACATGCGTACCCCAAACAAAAGGCACATCCTTCTTTGTAAGCTCATTGAGAGGTGCAGCAATGGTGCTGAAATCTCTCACAAACGCCTATAGAAACCAGCGAGTCCAAGAAAACTCCTCACTTGTGTGACCGTTTTGGGCTGCGGCCAACTCTCAATAGCTTCAATCTTGGCTTTATCAACTTCAATTCCTGTGGAGTAACAACATAGCCAAGAAAAGATACTCGGTCGGTGCAAAAGGTGCACTTCCCAAGGTTACCAAACAAGCGTGCATCACGTAGAGCATTAAAAACAACACGTAAATGTTCCAAATGTTCTTCCAAAGATTTGCTATAAATCAAGTATATCATCAAAATAGACTACCACAAATCGTCCAATGAAAGCACGTAAAACTTCGTTCATTAATCTCATGAAAGTACTAGGTGCATTAGTTAACCCAAAAGGCATGACTAACCACTCATATAATCCAAACTTAGTTTTAAATGCTGTTTTCCATTCATCTCCCAATTTCATACGAATTTGATGGTATCCACTCATAAATCAACTTTGGAGAATATTGTTGAGCCACTCAATTCATCAAGCATATCATCTAGCCTAGGAATAGGGTGGCGATAACGAATAGTAATATTATTAATGCCTCTACAATCAACACACATACGTAACGTACCATCCTTTTTCGGCACTAGAATAATAGGAACAGCACAAGGACTAAGGGATTCGCGTATATAACCTTTGTCGAGCAGCTCACATACTTGACGCATAATCTCCTTCGTCTCCTCTGGATTGATGCGGTATGGTGCACGGTTGGGTAATGATGCACCGAATTAAGTCAATTTGATGCTCAATCCCTCGAATAGGTGGTAATCCGGTGGCACGTCTTGTGGAAAGACATCGACAAACTCCTGCAAAATGTTAGTGACAGCGAGGGGCAAAGAGGAAAACACGTCCTCGAATGAAAATAATGCCTCTTTGCACACAAAAGCATAGCAAACAGATTTGCTAAAATCTAGCTCATCAATATCAGATTTAGTGGCAAGTAAACATGCACTTTTCAATTTAATTTCAGAAACAACACTAGATGGTTTACTATTAGGCTTCATATGTTGCTCAAATTCTTTTGCCACAATCTGATTTTCACTCTTATTTTTCTCTGTTTTGCTTTATTAGCTCTATTAATATCATCTTTCAAAATGGACTCAGGAGTCATAGGAAGCAAAGTAATATTTTATCCTTATGAACAAGAGTATCTTGATTGTTTCTACCATGGTGTCTGAAATTTTATCAAATTGCCATGGTCTACCAAGTAATAAGGAACATGCTTGCATAGGTACCACATCACAATCAACATAATCAACATATGTAGAGATACTAAAATGCACACGAGCAGACGTGTTACCTTAACCTTGCATTGTTGTTGAACCATTGGATGTAGTAAAGATGTGGATGTGGTCTTGTGGTGAGAGATAGCTTCTCCACCATCTCCATGCTAGCCAAGTTGTTGCAGCTCCCTCCATCTATGATGGCGCTGAATAGAACGTTCCTTCACAACTCCTTTGTATGGAACAAATTATGCCTCTAATTTTGCTCAGCTTGTGTAACCTGCACACTCAAAACACGTTGAGCAACTAAACATTCATACTGTCGGCATCTTGACAGCCATGTATTGTGTTTCATGATCGAATCATCTCCACCGTGTTCCTCATGTGTAATAAGAGCCAAAGTCTCCTCATCATAGTCACTAGCGGACTCATACCCACCATCCTCGATTAGCAATCATCACACGCTGAGATTTGCATTCTCTCATAAAATGTCCTCTTCCCTTACAACGGCGACAAATAATATCACTTGTGTGCCCTGTTGACGCCATGGAAGAAGAAGAGCTCTGTGCAGAGCCCGGCGGTGTGCTCTTGGCGAGATAGTGGTGGTTGTGCACCTTTCTTGTATCACGGTTGGAGGTGGCACCAAAGGAGGTGATGGTGCGGTGGAAGTGGATGATGCACGTGGTGTCCATGATGAAGGTCGACTGCGAGAAAAGTTAGTGCGCACCAATGCTGTCGATCCTGCACTTCACGTTCAGCTTTACAAGCAAGATGGAATAAGCGAGTGATATTATTATAATCCTTATAGTCTAGAATGGTGCGAATCTCTCTATTTAATCCACCGAAAAAGCGTGCAAGCATAGCTTCATTCTCCTCAACAATACCACATCTAATCAAGCCAGTTTGTAATTCCCGATAATATTCTTCTATAGAATTTTTCCTTGTCTTAAGCGCTGCAATTTTTGAAGTAATTCACGTTGATAATATGGTGGAACCCAACGAGTACGCATAGCAGTTTTCAAAGCAGCCCAAGTAGTGGAACAGGATATAATCTACAATGTTCGACCACCAAACACATGCAAAGCTAGTGAAAGCACAAACAATGAGCGAGAACACGTCTCTCCTCGGGATATTGTAAACATGTAAATCGTTGTTCAGTTTCTAACTCCCAAGTAAGATATATATCGTGAACATATCTACCCTCAAATGGTGGAATATTCAATTTCAGTTTAGGGAGATGGTCATGATCTCGCACTAGGGGGAGCCCTAACATTGCCATTATTTGCATGTGGGCGACACGGTGGTTGTGGTGCTGGTGGTTGCACGTGGTTCGATGTTGATCAACCTCATCCTCATAATCGCCCGCATACTCATCATCCTCCTCGGTACCAAAGCAGCAGCGATGGCGTGGAGCCACGAAGCACCAACAGCAGATGATGCAATGCACCAAATTTTGTCTGGCTCAATAGGAACACGCCGAGCTCGTCCATCTTGATTCGGAAGGCGTAGTTGTTGTCGTTCTTGAGGTGCGATAGGTGCAGCCGGCGGTGGTTGTGGAAAATGCGCGAGCAATTCATCAAACATGCTATCAAGCTTTGTTTCAAACGTCTTCTCAATGCCATCTATCTTCTCCATGGCCTCGTCAAATCTGTTTAGCACATCTTGCACCTGTCCAATCATCATTTGCTGAAACTTATCATGTAGCTGTTTGTTCGTCAGGTTCTCCCAATCTCTCATCGGCTTGTGATCCTGCCAATATTAGCAGCAAGAGAAACACACAAGAATATGATCCTACAGACTACTAGGAAGTGGTGGTGGTGGTGTGGTGGACAGTCACAAATCCGTCAAGCAAATCTCAAATTCTTACCAGTTCTTACCCAAAGAAGAAGCGGTGATCGGCAACCGTTGTAGTCAAAACTCTCAAAGCTTGGATAGAGCGATTACGGGGAGAGTCCAACGCATGCGACGTAGATGTATGTGGAGCTGGGAAGGCTTATAATATGGTAGCAAAAAGGTCAACAATAATCAATTCAGAGATGCAAAGTTGAATAAGCGCTCAACAACGGTCTTGTGCTGGTCCTAGGCTAGACTGTGCTAGAGACGCGAGCCTAGAACACCAACAAAATCACGGCGCACGTAAACAAGGGAGGAGCACACTCTGAATTTTTTCTCTTTTTTCCTTTTTTGCACTTTTTTCCTCTTTTTTTTGCTCATAACAAAAATTTTTCAAAAAGTCTACAAATGGTCTAAAAACTGCCTAGCCAATTTTCCTTCTGCGGATGGCTCGGAAGTTGGGGAGTCCTCTGCTGTCACGACTTCGGAGTATCGCGTGATCTGGAAATCGAGAACAATGCAACAATTCTCGGACTCGGACTAGGACTGGTGGCGGAGATGAATCTGGTGGAACTTCGGACTGGTGGCGAAGATGAATCTGTGGAACTTCGGATGGTGGCGCAGATGAATCTGGTGGAACTTCGGATGGTGGCGGATATATGTTGCGGTGGACTCGGATGGGCGTGATGGCGGCGGATATGTGGTGGCGTATATGGATTCAGATTGGCGGTGAATATGTGGTGGTGGTATATGGCGCGGCGACGTGACAACTGTGAATGAGAACTCGAAACTCTAAACGACTAGACGCTAAGACCAGCAACTTGACACGACGATGCAACCGCAAATTCAACAAAGCAAATCTGAAAAAGATTATGCAAAGGCTCGATTGGTTCGGATGGGATGAACTAACGCTAATTTTTTTGTGGCTTTTTCGTGGACTATAGGTATGAAGAACAGACTCGATCTAAACTACGAAAAACTGTAAAATCTCACCGAGCAACACGGAAATCTGATACCACTTGATAGAGGCGAGAGGTGTCCCGCTTTCGATGAGATGGTGGATTTCGCTTTGGTGGAAGTCGACTTTGACGATCCGACTACGAGCATGCGAGGGCGTCGTGCCTTAGCAATCGCTAAACCAACTCCAAGAGGTTATTGACCACGCCGAACACGATCAACGACCACGAGGGTCTATTTCCTGCGAGCAAACGAAGAACAAGCAAGAAACTGAGATTGCAATCTGGTATTGCGAATATAAGATGAAAGCTTTATTGATCAAGGTGGGGCTCTGTGACCCTTTGTCCAGTCGTTGAACACAAACGGCACTGCGAAGTTGCAGCTATGGCGAACTTTTGATCTAAACAAAACCCAAAGTCTAAACGGTGCCCTAAGGGCTGTACATATGGAGGAAGAGGGGGTGAATTTCGTGGCCCTTGGTAGAGGGGTCCGAAACTAACCCTATCTCTTGTTTCCCCACACATACGGACTCTAAAAATAGCCTATACTTATGTATTACGAAATTACATGGGTCTGGCCCAATAATAAGGTGACGCAGCACCTAGAATAGCCTTTGGACGAAATTTATGAAGTGGCATCTTGTATATTTCATCCAAGGCTTCATGCAGTCATTATGGTGGCTTCAAAGTCCTGAAATCATCACTTGTAACTCCGTTCTTGTCCCCCTTGCACATGCCATCATCTCCATGTTTGTTCTTGCTCCAATGTTCATCCTTCTCCAAGCTAGGCCCTTCATTTGTAAGCAAAACAAATGTATCCAATTTAGGCAGCATCATATTCTCATGAACATTAGAATCATTACCAAGAAAAGAAAGTACCTGGTAATTTAATTGGCGTCTTGAAGCTCTAGTAATTGGTCCCAGATATGTAACAAAGAGGGGCTGTGGGTGTAACAATGGTATTGATGTCCTCATCACCCCCTGGTAGGGACAAACGTACCTTTCTGCAGATGCTCTATGATCCGGGCAATCTCATTTGGCCGTAAATTGAAGAAAATCCAGCGGCTATATGCCTTATTCTCCTTGATTTCGCCGGATGGCAGGCAGTAACTCATGCGCGTGAATGGCAAGAACAAAAGGGCATTCCTGGCATCGGTCAATATATATGTGGAACCGATATCTCCACTATAGAGGACAAGAAATTTTGGGGCAGTCAGGCAAAAAGCGCATGAGAAAATGAAGTACTCTCAAGGACTGCCATAGAATGGACAGAAGTTCACTAAAACAGTCATAATTTTGTCATTCGGAGTCCGTGTCGGACCCATAAGTACTCACACTGCCCACGGCGAGCACGCGAATCCAAAACATACTTCCCGCTTGCGCTAGGATGCCTGGAGTACCCTCAAATTCAGCTTTAAGCAGGACTTTTTGGCCTGAAAGTCAAAGAACATCATTCGTCGCTGTTTTTCAGACAAGTTTCTGAACCCATTAGCACTTCCTTTTGAAGGAAATTCAAGAGATTATGTTGCTTGTAGATATTATCCCCCCCTGGTAGGGACAAACGTACCTTTCTACAGACGCTCTATGATCCGGGCAATCTCATTTGCCCGTAAATTGGAGAAAATCCAACGGGTATATGCCTTATTCTCCTTGTTTTCGCCTGATGGCATGCTGTAACTCATGCGCGTGAAAGGCAAGAACAAAAGGGCATTCGTGGCATCGGTCAATATATATGTGGAAATGATATCTCCACTATAGAGGACAAGAAATTTTGGGGCAGTCAGGCAAAAAGCGCATGAGAAAATGAAGTAGTTTCAAGGACTGCCATAGAATGGACAGACGTTCACTAAAACAATCATAATTTTGTCATTCAGAGTCAGTGTCGGACCCATAAGTACTCACACTGCTCACGGCGAGCACGCGAATCCAAAAAATACTCCCCGCTTGCGCTACGCTGCCCGGAGTACCCTCAAATTCTGCCTTAAGCAGGACTTTTTGGCCTGAAAGTCAAAGAACATCATTCGTCGCTGTTTTTCAGACAAGTTTCTGAACCCATTGGCACTTCCTTTTGAAGGAAATTCAAGAGATTATGTTGCTTATAGACATTAGCCCCCCGGGTAGGGACAAACATACCTTTCTAAAGATGCTCTATGATTCGGGCAATCTCATTTGACCGTAAATTGAAGAAAATCCAGCGGTTATATGCCTTATTCTCCTTGTTTTCGCCGGATGGCATGCTGTAACTCATGCGCGTGAAAGGCAAGACCAAATGGGCATTCCTGGCATCGGTCAATATATATGTGGAAACGATATCTCCACTATAGAGGACAAGAAATTTTGGGGCAGTCAGGCAAAAAGCGCATGAGAAAATGAAGTACTTTCAAGGACTGCCATAGAATGGACAGATGTTCACTAAAACGGTCATAATTTTGTCATTCGGAGTCCATGTCGGACCCATAAGTACTCACACTGCTCACGGCGAGCACGTGAATCCAAACAATACTCCCCGCTTGCGCTAGCATGCCCGGAGTACCCTCAAATTCAGCCTTAAGCAGGACTTTTTGGCCCTGAAAGTCAAAGAACATCATTCGTCGCTGTTTTTCAGACAAGTTTCTGAACCCATTGGCACTTCCTTTTGAAGGAAATTCAAGAGATTATGTTGCTTATAGACATTAGCCCCCCTGGTAGGGACAAACATACCTTTCTGCAGATGCTCTATGATCCGGGCAGTCTCATTTGGCCGTAAATTGAACACAATCCAGCGGCTATATGCCTTATTCTCCTTGTTTTCGCTAGATGGCATGCTGTAACTCATGCGCGTGAAAGCCAAGAACAAAAGGGCATTCCTAGCATCGGTCAATATATATGTGGAAACGATATCTCCACTATAGAGGACAACAAATTTTGGGGCAGTCACGCAAAAAGCGCATGAGAAAATGAAGTACTTTCAAGGACTACCATAGAATGGATAGATGTTCACTAAAACGGTCATAATTTTGTCATTCAGAGTCCATGTCGGACCCATAAGTACTCACACTACTCGCGGCGAGCACGCAAATCCAAAATATACTCCCCGTTTGTGCTAGGATGCCCGGAGTACCCTCAAATTCAGCCTTAAGCAGGATTTTTTGGCCCTGAAAGTCGCATCATTCGTCCCTGTTTTTCAGACAAGTTTCTGAACCCATTGGCACTTCCTTTTGAAGGAAATTCAAGAGATTATGTTGCTAATAGACATTAGCCCCCCAGGTAGGGACAAACGTACCTTTCTGCAGATGCTCTATGATCCGGGCAATCTCATTTGGCTGTAAATTGAAGAAAATCCAACGGCTATATGCCTTATTCTCCTTGTTTTCGCTGGATGGCATGCTGTAACTCATGCGTGTGAAAGCCAAGAACAAAAGGGCATTCCTGGCATCAGTCAATATATATGTGGTAACGATATATCCACTATAGAGGACATGAAATTTTGGGGGAGTTATGCAAAAAGCGCATGAGAAATGAAGTACTTTCAAGGACTGCCATAGAATGGATAGATGTTCACTAAAACGCTCATAATTTTGTCATTCGGAGTCCGTGTCGGACCCATAAGTACTCACACTGCTCACGGCGAGCACGCAAATCCAAAAAATACTCCCCACTTGCACTAGGATGCTCGGAGTACCCACAAATTTAGCCTTAAGCAGGACTTTTTGGCCCCGAAAGTCAAAGAACATCATTCGTCGCTGTTTTTCGGACAAGTTTCTGAACCCATTGGCACTTCCTTTTGAAGGAAATTCAAGAGATTATGTTGTTTAAAGACATTAGCCCCCCTGGTAGGGACAAACGTACCTTTCTGCAGATGCTCTATGATCCGGGCTGATGAGGACATCAATACCATTGTTACACCCACAGCCCCTGCTGCTATACATACTGGACCAATTACTAGAGCTCGCGCACGCCAACTAAATTACCTGGTACTTTCGTTTCTTGGTAATGATTCTAATGTTCATGAGAATATGATGCTGCCTAAATTGGATACATTTGTTTTGCTTACAAATGAAGGGCCTAGCTTGGAGAAGGATGAACATTGGAGCAAGAACAAGCATGGAGATGATGGCATGCAAGGGGACAAGAATGGAGTTACAAGTGAT
The DNA here is from genome assembly GCA_021437245.1 of Aegilops speltoides. Taxonomy (NCBI): domain Eukaryota; kingdom Viridiplantae; phylum Streptophyta; class Magnoliopsida; order Poales; family Poaceae; genus Aegilops; species Aegilops speltoides. The sequence continues at coordinate 34,186 of JAHHZJ010001022.1, read as the reverse complement.
GATTTCGGGACTTTGAAGCCACCATAATGAGTGCATGAAGCCTTGGACGAAATATACAAGATGCCACTTCATAAATTTCGTCCAGAGGCTATTCTAGGTGCTCACGTCACCTTATTATTGGGCCAGGCCCATGTAATTTTGAAATACATTAGTATAGGCTATTTTAGAGTCCGTATGTGTGGGGAAACAAGAGATTGGGTTAGTTTCGACCCCTCCACCAAGGGCCACGAAATTCACCCCTCTTCCTCCATAAATACAGCCCTTAGGGCACCGCTTAGACTTGGGTTTTGTTTAGATTAAAAGTTCGCCATAGCTGCAACTTCGCGTGCATTTCGCTTTGTGTTCCACGACCGCACAAAGGCGCCACAGTAACCCCACCTTCATCAATAAAGCTTTCCTCTTATATTCGCAATATCCAGATTGCAATCTTAGTTTCTTGCTTGTTCTTCGTTTGCTGCAGAAACACACCTTCGTGGTCGTTGATCGTGCTCGGCGTGGTCAATAACCTCTCGGAGTTGGTTTAGCGATTGCTAAGGCGCGACGTCCTCGCTGACGTTCAGAGTCGGATCGTCAAAGTCGACTTCATCCAAAACGATAGCCACCATCTCATCGAAGACGGGACACCTCGCCTCTATCAAGTGGTATCAGATTTCCGTGTTGCTCGGTGAGATTTTACAGTTTTTCGTAGTTTAGATCGAGTCTGTCCTCATACCTATAGTCCATGAAAAAGCCACAAAAAATTAGGGTTAGTTCATCCTATCCGAACCAGATCTGAGCCTTTGCATAATCTTTTCAGATTTGCATTGTTGAATTTACGGTTGCATCATCGTGTCTAGTTGCTGGTCTTAGAGTCTAGTCTTTTAGAGTTCCGAGTTCTGGTCATAAGTTGTCACGCCGCCGCCGCACCATTATCATCGCCCGGCCATCTACCACCACCGCTTATCCGCCACCACTTCGAATCCGTATCCATATACCACCACCGCTTATCCGCCACCTCTTCGAATCCGTATCCATATACCACCACCGCTTCCATATATCACCACCGCTGCCATCGACCACCATATATCCACCACCAATCCGAGTCTGTCTTCATACCTATAGTCCACGAAAAAGCCACAAAAAAATTAGGGTTAGTTCATCCTATCCGAACCAGTCTGAGGCTTTGCATAATCTTTTTTGTATTTGCATTGTTGAATTTGCGGTTGCATCGTCGTGTCTAGTTGCTGGTCTTAGAGTCTAGTCTTTTAGAGTTTCGAGTTCTGGTCATAAGTTGTCACGCCGCCGCCGCACCATTATCATCGCCCTGCCATCTACCACCACCGCTTATCCGCCACCGTTTCGAATCCGTATCCATATACCACCACCGCTTATCCGCCATCGCTTCGAATCCGTATCCATATACCACCACCGCTTCCATATATATCACCACCGTTGCCATCGACCACCATATATCCACCACCAATCTGAGTCCCTTGCATATTAGGTCTGTTTTCGAGATCCATCTAGTTTTCCGATTCGTGTTTCCTTGTCTGAGTAGGTTTCGGATTCCAGCAATCTTTTGTCATCCAGAGAAGAGGTTGGTTTCAAAAAAGAGTCCGAAACCACCCTCCGTTTAGGCCCAAAATTTTCCAAAACGCACGGACAAAAAAAATTCTCGCTATCCTATTTTTAGGTGTTTCTAAGCGTATTGAGCGATCATGGTTATAGAAAGTTTTTTTTCACCCGTTTCCAGCTTTTGGGTCCGGGCAGTCGAAAAAAAAAAATTTGGTCGAAAAATTTCGTGCCCATCCTGTCAGTTTGACTTGGGAAGAGTTTTGAGACACTCGCCATTATAGTGATTTTTCGCAAAAAAAAAAAGCAGCGCAAAAAAAAAAGCTGCGCAAAAAAAAAAAAGAGGAGCGAAAAAAAAAACAGAGTGTGCTTTTCCCTTGTTTACGTGCAGCGCCGTGATTTTGTTAGTGTTCTAGGCTCGCCTCTAGCACGGTCTAGCCTAGGACCAACCTGAGACTCGTTGAGCGCTTATTCAACTTTGCATCTCTGAATTGATTATTGCCGACCTTTTTTTTTGCTACCATATTATAAGCCTTCCCAGCTCCACATACATCTACGTCGTGCGCTTGATTCTCCCCGTAATCGCTATATCCAAGCTTTGAGAGTTTTGACTACAACGGTTGCCGATCACCGCTTCTTCTGGGTAAGAACTGTAAGAATTTGAGATTTGCTTGACGGATTTGTGATCACAACCACACGACCACCACCACTTCCTAGTAGTCTCAGAGGATCATATTCTTGTGTGTTTCTATTGCTGCTAACCATGGCAGGATCACAAGCCGATGAGACTGATTCGAGAACTGACGAACAAACAGCTACATGATAAGTTTCAGAAATGATGATTGGACAGGTGCAAGATGTGCTAAACAGATTTGACGAGGCCATGGAGAACATAGATGGCATTGAGAAGACGTTTGAAACAAAGCTTGATAGCAAGTTTGATGAATTGCTCGCGCGTTATCCACAACCACCGCCGGCTGCACCTATCGCACCTCAAGAACGCACAACAACAACTCGCACCCTTCCGAATCAGTATGGACGAGCTCAGCTTGTTCCTATTGAGCCAGACAAAATTCTGGTGCCGCCGCTATTGCTTGTTGGTGCTTTTTGGCTCCTCGCTCATCGCTGCTGCCGGTACCGACGAGGATGATTATGTGGGAGATTACGAGGATGACGTTGATCAACATCGAACTACGTGCAACCACCAGCACCACAACCACCGTGTCGCCCACATGCAAATAATGGCAATGTTAGGGCTCCTCCTCAGTACGAGATCATGACCATCTCCCTAAACTGAAATTGAATATTCCACCATTTGAGGGTAGATATGTTCTGATATATATCTTACCCGGGAGTTAGAAACCGAACAACGATTTACATGTTTACAATATCCTGAGGAGAGACGTGTTCCTGCTGCTGTTTGTGCTTTCACTAGCTTTGCATGTGTTTGGTGGTCTGAACATTGTAGATTATATCCTGTTCCAGCTACTTGGACTGCTTTGAAAACTGCTATGCGTACTCATTGGGTTCCACCATATTATCAATGTGAATTGCTTCAAAAATTGCAGCGTTTAAGACAAGGAAAAAATTCTGTAGAAGAATATTATCAAGAATTACAAACTGGCTTAATTAGATGTGGTATTGTTGAGGAGAATGAAGCTATGCTTGCACGCTTTTACGGGTGGATTAAATAGAGATTTCGACCATTCTAGACTATAAGGATTATAATAATATCACTCGCTTATTCCATCTTGCTTGTAAAGCTGAACGTGAAGTGCAGGATCGGCAGCATTGGCGCGACTAACTTTTCTCGCAGTCGACCTTCATCATGGACACCACGTGCATCATCTACTTCCACACGCTCGCTACACCGCACCTCCGTGGTGCCACCTCCAACCGTGATACACGAAAGCAGGCACAACCACCACTATCGCCAAGAGCACACCGCCGGACCTGCACAGAGCTCTTATTCTTCCATGGCGTCAACAGGGCACACAAGTGATATTATTTGTCGTCGTTGTAAGGGAAGAGGACATTTTGCGAGAGAATGCAAATCTCAGCGTGTGATGATTTCTACTGAGGATGGTGGGTATGAGTCTGCTTGTGACTATGATGAGGAGACTTTGGCTCTTATTACACATGAAGAACACGGTGGAGATGATTCTGATCATGAGACACAATACATGGCTGCCGATTTATGCCGACAGGTATGAATGTTTAGTTGCTCAACGTGTTTTGAGTGTGCAGGTTACACAAGCTGAGCAAAATCAGAGGCATAATTTGTTCCATACAAAGGGAGTTGTGAAGGAACGTTCTATTCGCGTCATCATAGATGGAGGGAGCTGCAACAACTTGGCTAGCATGGAGATGGTGGAGAAGCTATTTCTCACCACAAGACCACATCCACATCCTTACTACATTCAATGGTTCAACAACAGCGGCAAGGTTAAGGTAACACGTACTGTTCTTGTGCATTTTAGTATCTCTACATATGCTGATTATGTTGATTGTGATGTGGTACCTATGCAAGCATGCTCCTTATTACTTGGTAGACCATGGCAATTTGATAAAAATTTCAGTACACCATGGTAGAAACAATCAAGATACTCTTGTTCATAAGGATAAAAATATTACTTTGCTTCCTATGACTCCACAGTCCATTTTGAAAGATGATATTAATAGAGCTAATAAAGCAAAACAGGAGAAAAATAAGAGTGAAAATCAGATTGTGGCAAAAGAATTTGAGCAACATATGAAGCCTAATAGTAAACCATCTAGTGTTGCTTCTGAAATTAAATTGAAAAGTGCATGTTTACTTGCCACTAAATCTGATATTGATGAGCTAGATTTTAGCAAATCTGTTTGCTATGCTTTTGTGTGCAAAGAGGCATTATTTTCATTCGAGGACGTGCCTTCCTCTTTGCCTCCTGCTGTCACTAACATTTTGCAGAGTTCGCCGACGCGTCTTTCCACAAGACGCTCCACCGGATTACCGCCTATTCGAGGGATTGAGCATCGATTGATTTAATTCCGGTGCTTCACCGCCAAACCGTCGCCATACCGTACCAATCCAGAGGAGACGAAGGAGATTATGCGTCAAGTACAAGAGCTTCTCGACAAAGGTTATATACGCGAATCCCTTAGTCCTTGTGCTGTTCCTATTATTCTAGTGCCGAAAAAGGATGGTACATCGCGTATGTGTGTTGATTGTAGAGGCATTAATAATATTACTATTCGTTATCGTCATCCTATTCCTAGGCTAGATGATATGCTTGATGAATTGAGTGGCTCTACAATATTCTCCAAAGTTGATTTGCGTAGTGGATACCATCAAATTCGTATGAAATTGGGAGATGAATGGAAAACAGCATTTAAAACTAAGTTTGGATTATATGAGTGGTTAGTCATGCCTTTTGGGTTAACTAATTCACCTAGTACTTTCATGAGATTAATGAACGAAGTTTTACGTGCTTTTATTGGACGATTTGTGGTAGTCTATTTTGATGATATACTGATTTATAGCAAATCTTTGGAAGAACATTTGGAACATTTACGTGTTGTTTTTAATGCTCTACGTGATGCACGTTTGTTTGGTAACCTTGGGAAGTGCACCTTTTGCACCGACCGAGTGTCTTTTCTTGGCTATGTTGTTACTCCACAGGAATTGAAGTTGATAAAGCCAAGATTGAAGCTATTGAGAGTTGGCCGCAGCCCAAAACGGTCACACAAGTGAGGAGTTTTCTTGGCCTCATTGGATTCTATAGGCGTTTTGTGAGAGATTTCAGCACCATTGCTGCACCTCTCAATGAGCTTACAAAGAAGGATGTGCCTTTTGTTTGGGGTACCGCACAGAAGAAGCCTTCACGGTGTTGAAAGATAAGTTGACACATGCTCCTTTACTCCAACTTCCTGATTTTAATAAGACTTTTGAGCTTGAATGTGATGCTAGTGGAATTGGATTAGAGGTGTGTTATTACAAGATGGCAAACCTGTTGCATACTTTTCTCAAAAAATTGAGTGGGCCTAGTCTGAATATTCTACTTATGATAAAGAATTATATGCTCTTGTTCGGACTTTAGAAACATGGCAACATTATTTATGGCCCAAAGAATTTGTTATACATTCTAATCATGAATCTTTGAAACATATTAAAAGTCAAGCTAAACTGAATCGTAGACATGCTAAATGGGTTGAATTCATTGAGACTTTCCTTATGTCATTAAACACAAGAAGGGTAAAGAAAATGTTATTGTTGATGCATTGTCTCGTCGCTATACTATGCTTTCACAACTTGACTTCAAAATATTTGGTTTGGAGACCATCAAAGATCAATATGTGCATGATGCTGATTTTAAAGATGTATTGCAGAATTGTAAAGAAGGAAGAACATGGAACAAGTTTGTCGTTAATGATGGATTTGTGTTCGTGCTAACAAGCTATGCATTCCAGCTAGCTCCGTTCGTCTTTTGTTGTTGCAGGAGGCGATGGAGGAGGACTAATGGGACACTTTGGCGTGAAGAAGACGGAGGACGACTTGCTACACATTTCTTTTGGCCAAAGATGAGACGGGATGTTGAGCGTTTTATTGCTCGCTGCACTACATGTCAAAAAGCTAAGTCACGACTCAATCCTCATGGTTTATATATGCCTTTGCCTGTACCTAGTGTTCCTTGGGAGGATATATCTATTGACTTTGTCTTAGGTTTACCTAGAACAAAGAAGGGGAGGGATAGCATATTTGTTGTCGTGAATAGATTCTCGAAAATGGCACACTTTATACCATGTCATAAAAGCGATGATGCTGTTAATGTTGCTAATTTGTTCTTTCGTGAAATTATTCGCTTGCATGGTGTGCCAAATACTATTGTGTCAGATCGTGATACTAAATTTCTTAGCCACTTTTGGAGATGTTTTTGGGCTAAGTTGGGGACTAAATTGCTTTTTAGTACTACTTGTCACCCCCAAACTGATGGACAAACTGAAGTAGTAAATAGAACATTGTCTACAATGCTTAGGGCTGTTCTAAAGAATAATAAGAAAATGTGGGAGGAATGCTTGCCTCATATTGAATTTGCTTATAATCGTTCATTGCATTCTACTACTAAGATGTGCCCTTTTGAAGTTGTGTATGGTTTCCTACCTCGTGCACCTATTGATTTGTTGCCCCTTCCATCTTCGGAGAAGGTTAATTTTGATGCTAAAGAACGTGCTGAATTGATTTTAAAAATGCATGAGTTAACTAAGGAAAACATTGAGCGTATGAATGCTAAATATAAACTTGCTGGAGATAAGGGTAGAAAACATGTTGTGTTTGCACCGGAGATCTTGTTTGGTTACATTTGCGTAAGGATAGATTTCTTGATTTGCAAATCAAAGCTAATGCCACGTGCTGCTGGTCCCTTTAAGGTGTTGGAGAAAGTAAATGATAATGCATATAAACTTGAGCTGCTGCAGATTTTGGGGTTAGTCCCACTTTTAACATTGCAGATTTGAAGCCATATTTGGGTGAGGAAGATGAGCTGCCGTCGAGGACGACTTCATTTCAAGAAGGGAGGATGATGAGGACATCAATACCATTAATACACCCACAGCCCCTGCTGCTATACATACCGGACCAATTACTAGAGCTCACAAGACGCCAACTAAATTACTGTACTTTCGCTTCTTGGTAATGATACTAATGTTCATGAGAATATGATGTCGCCTAAATTGGATACATTTGTTTTGCTTACAAATGAAGGGCCTAGCTTGGAGAAGGATGAACATTGGAGCAAGAACAAGCATGGAGATGATGGCATGCAAGGGGGACAAGAATGGAGTTACAAGTGATGATTTCAGGACTTTGAAGCCACCATAATGAGTGCATGAAGCCTTGGACGAAATATACAAGATGCCACTTCATAAATTTCGTCCCAGAGGCTATTCTAGGTGCTCACACCTTATTATTTGGCCAGGCCCATGTAATTTCTAAATACATTAGTATAGGCTATTTTTAGAGTCCGTATGTGTGGGGGAACAAGAGATAGGGTTAGTTTCGGACCCCTCCACCAAGGGCCACGAAATTCACCCCCTCTTCCTCCATAAATACAGCCCTTAGGGCACCATAGCTGCAACTTCGCGTACTTCGTTTGTGTTCCACGACCAGACAAAGGCGTCACAGAACCCCACCTTGATCAATAAAGCTTTCCTCTTATATTCGCAATATCCAGAGTGCAATCTTAGTTTCTTGCTTGTTCTTCGCTTGCTGCGCAAGCAGACCTTCGTGGTCGTTGATCGTGCTCGGCGTGGTCAATAACCTCTCAGAGTTGGTTTAGCGATTGCTAAGGCGCGACGTCCTCGCACGTTCGTAGTCGGATCGTCAAAGTCGACTTCATCCAAAACGATAGCCACCATCTCATCGAAAGACGGGACACCCTCGCCTCTATCACGGGCAATCTCATTTGGCCGTAAATTGAAGAAATCCAGCGGCTATATGCCTTATTCTCCTTATTTTTGCTGGATGGCATGATGTAACTCATGCGCGTGAAAGCCAAGAACAAAAGGGCATTCCTGGCATCGGTCAATATATATGTGGAAACGATATCTCCACTATAGAGGACAAGAAATTTTGGGGCAGTTAGGCAAAAAGCGCATGAGAAAATGAAGTACTTTCAAGGACTGCCATAGAATGGACAGATGTTCACTAAAACGGTCATAATTTTGTCATTCGGAGTCCGTGTCGGACCAATAAGTACTCACACTGCTCACGGCGAGCACGCAAATCCAAAAAATACTCCCCGCTTGCCCTAGGAGGCCTGGAGTACCCACAAATTCAGCCTTAAGCAGGACTTTTTGGCCCCGAAAGTCAAAGAACATCATTCGTCGCTGTTTTTCAGACAAGTTTCTAAACCCATTGGCACTTCCTTTTGAAGGAAATTCAAGAGATTATGTTGCTTATAGACATTAGCCCCCCTGGTAGGGACAAACGTACCTTTCTGCAGATGCTCTATGATCCGGGCAATCTCATTTGGCCGTAAATTGAAGAAAATCCAGCGGCTATATGCCTTATTCTCCTTATTTTCGCCGGATGGCATGCTGTAACTCATGCGCGTGAAAGCCAAGAACAAAAGGGCATTCCTGGCATCGGTCAATATATATGTGGAAACGATATCTCCACTATAGAGGACAAGAAATTTTGGGGCAGTTAGGCAAAAAGCGCATGAGAAAATGAAGTACTTTCAAGGACTGCCATAGAATGGATAGATGTTCACTAAAACGGTCATAATTTTGTCATTCGGAGTCCGTGTCGGACCCATAAGTACTCACACTGCTCACGGCGAGCATGCAAATCCAAAAAATACTCCCTGCTTGCGCTAGGATGCCTGGAGTACCCACAAATTCAGCCTTAAGCAGGACTTTCTGGCCCCGAAAGTCAAATAACATCATTCGTCGCTGTTTTTCAGACAAGTTTCTGAACCCATTGGCACTTCCTTTTGAAGGAAATTCAAGAGATTATGTTGCTTATAGACATTAGCCCCCCTGGTAGGGACAAACGTACCTTTCTGCAGATGCTCTATGATCCGGGCAATCTCATTTGGCCGTAAATTGAAGAAAATCCAGCGGCTATATGCCTTATTCTCCTTGTTTTCGCCGGATTGCATGTTGTAACTCATGCGTGTGAAAGCCAAGAACAAAAGGGCATTCCTGGCATCGGTCAATATATATGTGGAAACGATATCTCCACTATAGAGGACAAGAATTTTTCGGGCGGTTAGGCAAAAAGCGCACGGGAAAATGAAGTACTTCCAAGGACCGCCATAGAATGGACAGATGTTCACTAAAACGGTCATAATTTTGTCATTCAGAGTCCATGTCGGACCCACAAGTACTCAAACTGCTTGTGGCGAGCGTGCGAATCCAGAAAATACACACCGCTTGCGCGAGGATGCCCGGAGTACCCTCAAATACTGCCTTAAGCAGGACTTTTTGGCCCTGAAAGTCAAAGAACATCATTCGTCACTGTTTTTCAGACAAGTTTCTGAACCCATTGGCACTTCCTTTTGAAGGAAATTCAAGAGATTATGTTGCTCATAGACATTAGCCCCCCTGGTTGGGACAAACGTACCTTTCTGCAGATGCTCTATGATCCGGGCAATCTCATTTGGCCATAAATTGAAGAAAATCAAGCGGCTATATGCCCTATTCTCCTTGTTTTCGCTAGATGGCATGTTGTAACTCATGCGCGTGAAAGCTAAGAACAAAAGGGCATTCCTGGCATCGATCAATATATATGTGGAAACAACATCTCCACTATAGAGGACAAGAAATTTTGATGCAGTTAGGCAAAAAGCGCATGAGAAAATGACGTACTTTCGAAGACTGCCATAGAATGGACAGATGTTCACTAAAACGGTCATAATTTTGTCATTCGGAGTTCGTTTCGGACCCATAAGTACTCACACTACTCGCGGCGAGCATGCGAATCCAAAAATACTCCCGCTTGCTTAGGATGCCCGAGTACCCTCAAATTCAGCCTTAAGCGGGACTTTTGGCCCCGAAAGTCAAAGAACATCATTCGTCATTGTTTTTCGACAAGTTTCTGAACCCATTGGCACTTCCTTTTGAAGGAAATTCAAGAGATTATGTTGCTTATAGACATTAGCCCCCCTGGTAGGGACAAACGTACCTTTCTGCAGATGCTCTATGATCCGGGCAATCTCATTTGGCCGCAAATTGAAGAAAATCCAGCGGCTATATGCCTTATTCTCCTTGTTTTTGTCGGATGGCATGCCGTAACTCATACGTGTGAAAGCGAAGAACAAAAGGGAATTCCTGGCATCGATCAAGATATATGTGGAAACGATATCTCCACTATAGAGGACAAGAAATTTTGGGGCAGTCAGGCAAAAAGCGCATGAGAAAATGAAGTACTTTCAAGGACTGCCATAGAATGGACAGATGTTCACTAAAACGGTCATAATTTTGTCATTCGGAGTTCGTGTCAGACCCATAAGTACTCACACTGCTCGCGGCGAGCATGCAAATCCAAAAAATACTCCCCTCTTGTGCTAGGATGCCCGGAGTACCCTCAAATTCAGCCTTAAGCAGGACTTTTTGGCCCTGAAAGTCAAAGAACATCATTCGCCGTTGTTTTTCAGACAAGTTTCTGAACCCATTGGCACTTCCTTTTGAAAGAAATTCAAGAGATTATGTTGCTTATAGAGATTAGCCCCCCTGCTAGGGACAAAGGTACCTTTCTGCAGATGCTCTATGATCCAGGCAATCTCATTTGGCCATAAATTGAAGAAAATCCAGCGGCTATATGCCTTATTCTCCTTGTTATCACCGGATGGCATGCTGTAACTCATGTGCGTGCCAAGAACAAAAGGGCATTCCTGGCATCGGTCAATATATATGTGGAAATGATATCTCCACTAGAGAGGACAAGATATTTTGGGGCAGTCAGGCAAAAAGCGCACGTGAAAATGAAGTACTTTCAAGGTCTGCCATAGAATGCAGAGATGTTCTCTAAAACGGTCATAATTTTGTCATTCAGAGTCAGTGTCGGACCCATAAGTACTCAAACTACTCGTGGAGAGCACGCAAATCCAAAAAATACTCCCCGCTTGCGCCAGGAGGCCCGGAGTACCCTCAAATTCAGCCTTAAGTAGGACATTTGGCCCTGAAAGTCAAAGAACATCATTCGTCGCTGTTTTCCAGACAAGTTTCTGAACCCATTGGCACTTCCTTTTGAAGGAAATTCAAGAGATTATGTTGCTTATAGACATTAGCACCCTGGTATGGACAAAAGTACCTTTCTGCAGATGCTCTATGATCCGAGCAATCTCATTTGGCCGTAAATTGAAGAAAATCCAGCGGCCATATGCCTTATTCTCCTTGTTTTCGCCGGATGGCATGCAGTAACTCATGCGCTTGAAAGCCGATAACAAAAGGGCGTTCCTGGCATCGGTCAATATATATGGGAAACGATATCTCCACTATAGAGGACAAGAAATTTTGGGGCGGTTAGGCAGTAAGCGCAAGGGAAAATGAAGTACTTTCAAGGACTGCCATAGAATGGACAAATGTTCACTAAAACGGTCATAATTTTGTCATTCGGAGTCCGTCTCAGACCCACAAGTAGTCAAACTGCTCACGGCGAGCGTGCGAATCCAGAAAATACTCCCCGATTTTGCTCGGAGGACCGGAGTACCCTCAAATACGGCCTTAAGCAGGACTTTTTGGCCCTGAAAGTCAAAGAACATCATTCGTCGCCGTTTTTCAGACAAGTTTCTAAACCCATTGGCACTTCCTTTTGAAGGAAATTCAAGAGATTATGTTGCTTATAGCATTAGCCCCCCTGGTAGGGACAAACGTACCTTTCTGCAGATGCTCTATGATCTGGGTAATCTCATTTGGCCGTAAATTGAAGAAAATCCAGTGGCTATATGCCTTATTCTCCTTGTTTTCGCCGGATGACATGATGTAACTCATGCGCGTGAAAGCCAAGAACAAAAGGGCATTCCTCGCATCGGTTAATATATAGGTGGAAATGATATCTCCACCATAGAGGACAAGAAATTTTGGGGCGGTCAGGCAAAAAGCGCACGGGAAAATGAAGTACTTTCAAGGACTGCCATAGAATGGACAGATGTTCAGCAAAACGATCATAATTTTGTCATTCGGAGTCCGTGTCGAGCCGATGGACCCTTCAAGGTGTTAGCACGCTACAACAACAACGCTTACAAGCTCGACCTACCAAGCGACAAGTACAACGTGAGCGACACCTTCAACGGCAAAGACCTCTCGCCTTTCCATGGTGATGAAGATCTTGATCCGAGGTCGGATCCTTTCGAAGGGAGGGGATATGATGGGGAGCATCATTCCATCATCCCCATGGACTCTACATCAACACATCCAACCCCACAAGGACCTATGACTCGAGCACGTGCAAGAGCTCTTGAAACCGAGGTGACATCACTCCTCTCACAATTCCCTTTCGATTCACATGAGACATGGTTACTACCTCAAGCGGAAACGCTATGCATACTCAGGTACCAAGGAGTCAACCATGAAGAAGCTAGGAAGCAAGGAGAACCGGAAGCGGAAGACATACATGAAGACAGAGAGGAAAAGCACCAAGGACCAGGATGGCCGGACGATCCGGACGGCGACCCGAACGATCCGGACAGAGCCCGGACGATCTGGACCCCGGCCCGGACGATCCGGCTAACTCACCCCGAAGACACCCGAAACTCAACCGTGAAGCCGGATCATCCGGACCCAGTCCCGGATCATCCGGACCCTGCCCGGACGTCCGGACCACCAGCCGGACATCCGGCCCTGCGCTGCCACCAGCCGAGCATCCAGCTCATCCGGGCCCCCACCCGGACCATCCGGACCAGCCCGGATCATCCGGCTCCTCCTCCGGATCATCCGCCAGCTTTGTGTGGCGTGTTGGGCTGAGCCCATGTACCCCTTCGCCCCTTAGCCTATAAATAGGACTCCTCCTCCTCCTTTTGAGACTTAGCATTGGATTAGCTCATATTTGTGTGAGAGCCTTTGCTCATCCACTTGGATACTTCTCCTCGGAGATCACGACCTCTTCGGAGAAGATCCCCCAAGCAGATTCAAGACCCCTTCTAGGGAAGAACATCAAGGCCTCCTCTTGGAGAAGAACGGTTCCTTTGTATCCTTACCTTTGTTGACTTTGGATCTCGTGTATCTCTTATGTGTGTGGTGATCTAGCACTTGTGTGATCGATTCCTTGTTGGTTGAGTGATTCTCTCTCGTTTTTCCCCGTGTTTTCCCTTTGTGCTTCCGCGTGTTCTTCGTGATTCCCCGTAGGATCCACTCCAAATGTGAAAGATCGAAGCTATAGGGTTCCACCCTACATCATTGCCACAACTTGGCAAGTGAAGAACTATGCTCCAAGCTTCAATTGGTCAAGAGGAAGCACCCACACCCCTACAAGGTTCAATGGCTAAGTGACTCTGGCACTATACGGGTTGAGCATACGGTCCAAGTATCCTTCAAAATTGGTGCATATGAAGACACTTTGGAGTGTGATGTGGTCCCAATGACCGTTTGCCACCTCCTTCTTGGTCGACCATGGCAATTCGACCGTGGTGTCGTCCACAATGGGCGTACCAATCACTATAGCTTCAAGATGAAAGGAAAGGAATATGTGCTACGACCCATGTCTCCTAGTCAAGTGATAGCCAACAAGCAAGCCACCCACCATAGAGAGAAGAGTGAGAAAGTGAGCCACCAAAACATGAGTGAGAGCAACAAGCCAAACTTGAGCGCCTCTTCGCCTAGAGAGAAAAACCTCATACTATTCGCCACAAAAAGTGAGATGAGAGAAGTGTGTGAGAACCCATCGAGTGTGATGCACTTTTTCCTTGTGTACAAGGATGGAGAACCAAAAACTAACACCACTCACGAGCTACCTTTGGTGTTTCAATCTCTTTTGCAGGAATTTCAAGATGTTTTCCCCAATGAGCTATGTCCGGGTCTACCTCCTCTATGAGGCATTGAGCATCAAATCGACCTCATCGCCGGAGCGCCACTTCCAAACAAAGCTCCATACCGTGTCAATCCCTAAGAAACCAAGGAGATTCATCGGCAAGTACAACAACTAATCGACAACGGTCATGTACGTGAAAGCTTAAGCCCTTGTGTCGTTCCCGTTATACTTGTGCCTAAGCCCGATGGAAGTTTCAGCTTGTGTTCCGATTGTAGACCTATAAATGCTATCACCGTTCGCTATAGGCATCCCATTCCTCGCTTAGATGATATGCTTGATGAACTTAGTGGAGCCAACTTTTTCTCAAAAATTGATCTTAAAAGTGGCTATTATCAAATCTGCATACAAGAAGGTGATGAATGGAAAACTGCTTTCAAAACAAAATTTGGCTTATATGAATGGTTAGTCATGCCTATGGGTTTATCGGAGGCTCCCGGTACTTTAGTGCGTCTCATGCATCATGTACTTCGACCTTACATTGGAGTCTTTGTTATGGTTTACTTCAATGATATTCTTGTGTTTAGCAAAACCATGAAAGAGCATCTTGATCATGTTAGGCTTGTTTTGTAAACACTTCAAAAGGAAAGTCTTTATGCCAACATGAAAAAGTGCACATTTGGTGTTGACAAAGTGGTTTTCTTGGGTTTCGTTGTCTCTTCCAAGGGTGTCCATGTTGATGAAACTAAAATTGAAGCAATTAAAACTTGGCCCCAACCCACCAATTTGCAACAAGTGCGAAGTTTTCTCGGTCTTGCGGGTTTTTATCATCGCTTTGTGAAAAACTTTAGCACTATTGCCGCCCCTTTGCATGCTTTGAGTAAGAAGAATGCTCCTTTTGTTTGGGGATCTTTGCAATCAACCGCTTTTGATGAGCTCAAGTCTTTGCTTACTCATGCTCCGATTCTTGCTTTGCCCAACTTTGACAAAACTTTTGAGGTTCATTGTGATGCAAGTGGTACCGGAATTGGCGGAGTTTTGATGCAAGAAAAATGAGCAATTGCATATTTTAGTGAAAAACTCTCCAGTGCTCAACTTAACTATCCCATCTATGACAAAGAATTGTATGCTTTAGTGTGTGTCCTACATGTTTGGGAACATTATCTTAGACCTCATGAGTTTGTCATCCATACCGATCATGAAACACTTAAATACTTAAGAGGTCAAACTAAGTTGAACAAGCGTCATGCCAAATGGAGTGAATTTATTGAATCTTTCCCATATGTGATCAAGTACATTAAGGGTAAGGAAAATGTAGTTGCCGATGCACTTTCACGCATATGCACGCTTGTCACTAAACTTGAGTTGAATGTTATTGGCTTTGAGCACATAAAAGACTTGTATGCTAATGATCCATCTTTTGCACCTCATTATGCTAAATGTTTGACGCATACATCTTGGGAACAATATTACATCAAGGATGGTTATCTTATGAGAGCTAACAAACTATGCATTCCCGAGTCTTCTCTTTGTTTGCTCCTTTTGCAAGAGGCTCATGGAGGCAGACTCATGGGACACTTTGGACGCGACAAGACTTTTTCCACGCTCTCCAAGAACTACTTTTGGCCCAAGATGTTCTGCGACATCGCACACTTCACCACCCGATGCTCCACATGTCGCAAAGCTAAGTCCAAAGCTCAATCTCATGGTCTTTACATGCCTCTTCCTATTCCTTATCAACCTTGGGAAGACATTAGTATGGATTTTGTACTTGGTTTGCCTAGAACTCAAAATGGAAAGCATTCCGTGTTTGTTGTTGTGGACCGATTTTCTAAGATGGCACATTTATTTCCTTGCAACAAGATAGATGATGCTTCACATATTGCAAATCTCTTTTATAGGGAAATCTTGTGCCTCCATGGAGTACCAAAGACAATCGTCTCCGACCGCGACGTCAAGTTCTTGAGTTACTTTTGGAAGACTCTATGCGCCAAGCTCGGAATCAAGCTCTTGTTCTCATCCGCATACCATCCTCAAACCGACGGCCAAACGGAGGTGACAAACCAGACACCATCCACTCTACTTCGCGTGTTGATCAACAAGAACATCAAGGAGTGGGAGGTGTGTCTACCCATCGCCGAGTACGCCTACAACGATGCAAGACATTCGACAACTGTCAAGTCCCCCTTCGAGGTCATCTACGGCTTTAACCTGTTGTCCCCATTGGACATTCTACCTCTCCCTCTACAAGAGTGCACCAACATGGATGCGAGTGCACGAGCAAGCTACATCAAGAAGATGCATGAAGATACAAGGACCATCATCGAGTGCCAAGTACATCGCCTAGCGACCAAGCTCAACGACAACAAATAACCAATGATCTTCAACATAGGTGATCTCGTGTGGCTACACCTTCGCAAGGACCACTTCCCCAATGAACGCAAGTCCAAACTACTACCTCGAGCCAATGGACCATTCAAGGTGCTAGCACGCTACAACGACAACGCCTACAAGATAGAACTCCCACGAGACAAGTACAACGTGAGCGACATCTTCAACGCCAAAGACCTCTCGCCTTTCCATGGTGATGAAGATTTTGAGCCGAGGTAGGATCTTTCCCAAGGGAGGGGAGATGATGCGGAGCATCCTTCCATCATCCCCATGGACTCTACATCGACACATCCAACCCCACAAGGACCCATGACAAGAGCTAGAGCACGTGCTTTGGAAACCGAGGTGAACTCCTTCCTACCAGACTTGCATATGGACACAAATGGAACATGTCTACTACCTCACTAAAATATGCTATGCCTCCTTAGGTATGAAGTGGAACATCACCAAGAAGCTCAGGAGCATCCCCAAGGAGAAGGAGAACCACCCCTGTGCCATACGGATCAAGACGGAGTGCAACCGCAAAGAAACAAAGAAGTCTCAGACCCGTGGCACGGGCCCCGAGACCCGTGCCCACGGGCTACACAAGAAACAAAGGCTGAGCACCCCGTGCAAGACGGGCTGTACTGCGCCCACGGACCCTCGTGCGCACGGGCCCAACTTACCTCAGGCGCATGTGCCTCCTGTGATGGCCGGCTGAGATTGGATATTTGGCTCCCCTTCTTCTCCCTCGACCCAAGGCTATATATTCCGTACCTAGGACCTTGTTTAGGGTTAGCAAAGTATTAGATGCGATCTTGGTGAGCTTTGCTCCATTACCTTCCCTCTTTAAGGATCAAGACCCCATAGGGAAGAATCCTTGAGGATTTCAAGACCTCCATTGGGAGAAAACTACCTCCAAGACCCCTCTTCCTTTGGATTTGGGATGAACTTTGCCATTGTATATTTCCTTTGATTGTGTTTGAGACTTGTGGATCTTGTGTTGTTACTCTAGTGGATGTGTTATCGGGAATTGTTGTAGTGATTGTCTCTTTGTGTTCATCTTTGTGATCTTGTTGTTCTTGTGATTTCTCTCCTTTTTCCCCCTCCAAGTGTGAAAAGGTCCTTCCTAGGGTTCTACCATACATCAAGTACCCTCAAAATTCAGCAATAAGCAGGACTTTTTGACCCTAAAAGTCAAAGAACATCATTCGTCGCCGTTTTTCAGGCAAGTTTCTGAACCCATTGGCACTTCCTTTTGAAGGAAATCTGAGAGATTATGTTGCTTATAGACATTAGCCCCCCTGGTAGGGACAAAAGTTCCTTTCAGCAGATGCAATATGATCCGGGCAATCTCATTTGGCCAAAAATTGAAGAAAATATAGCGGCTATATGCCTTATTCTCCTTGTTTTCGTCGGATGGCATGCTGTAACTCATGCGCGTGAAAGCCAAGAACAAAAGGGCATTCCTAGCATCGGTCAATATATATGTGGAAACAATATCTCGACTATAGAGGACAAGAAATTTTGGGGCGGTTAGGCAAAAAGCGCACGGGAAAATGAAGTACTTTCAAGGACTGCCATAGAATGGACAGATGTTCGCTAAAATGATCATAATTTTGTCATTCGGAGTCTGTGTCACGCCCACAAGTACTCAAACTGCTCGCAGCGAGCGTGCGAATCCAGAAAATACTGCCTGCTTGCGCCAGGTGGCACAGAGTACCCTCAAATTCAGCCTTAAGCAGGACTTTTTGGTCCTGAAAGTCAAAGAACATCATTCGTCGTTGTTTTCGAGACAAGGTTCTAAACCCATTGGCACTTTGTTTTGAAGGAAATTCGAGATATTATGTTGCTTATAGACATTAGCCCCTGGTAGGGATAAACATTCCTTTCTGCAGATGCTCTATGATCCGGGCAATCTCATTTGGCCGTAAATTGAAGAAAATGCAGCGGTTATATGTCTTATTCTCCTTGTTTTCGTCGGATGGCATGCTGTAACTCATGTGCATGAAAGCCAAGAACAAAAGGGCATTCCTGGCATCGGTCAATATATATATGGAAACGATATCTCGACTATAGAGGACAAGAAATTTTGGGGCGATCAGGCAAAAAGCTCATGGTAAAATGAAGTACTTTCGAGGACTACCATAGATTGGACAGATGTTCACTAAAACGGTCGTAATTTTGTCATTCAGAGTCCATGTCGGACCCACAAGTACTCAAGCTGCTCGCGGCAAGCATGCGAATCCAGCAAATAGTCCCTGCTTGCACGGGGAGGCCCGGAGTACCCTCAAATTCGGCCTTAAGCAGGACCTTTTTCCCTGAAAGTCAAAGAACATCGTTCGTCGCCACTTTTCAGACAAGTTTCTGAACCCATTGGCACTTCCTTTTGAGGGAAATTTGAGAGATTATGTTGCTTATAGACATTAGCCCCCTGGTAGGGACAAACGTACCTTTCTGCATATGATATATGATCCGGGCAATCTCATTTTGCCGTGAATTGAAGTAATCCAGCGGCTATATGCTTTATTCTCCTTGTTTTCACCAGATGGCATGCTGTTACTCATGGGCGTGAAAGCGAAGAACAAAAGGGCATTCCTGGCATCGGTCAATATATATGTGGAAACGATATATCCACTATAGAGGACACGAAATTTTGGGGCAGTTAGGCAAAAAGCGCACGGGAAAATGAAGTACTTTCAAGGACTGACATAGAATGGACAGATGTTCACTAAAACGGTCATAATTTTGTCATTCGGAATCCATGTCGGACCCACAAGTACTCAAACTGCTCGAGGCGAGCATGCAAATCCAGAAAATACTCCCCGCTTGCGCCAGGGAAGCCTGGAGTACCCTCAAATTCGGCCTTAAGCAGGACTTTTTGACCCTGAAAGTCAAAGAAGAACATTCGTCGCCGTTTTTCATATAAGTTTCTGAACCCATTGGCACTTCCTTTTGAAGGTAATCCGAGAGGTTATGTTGCTTATAGACATTAGCCCCCTGGTAGGGACAAACGTACCTTTCTGCAGATGCTCTATGATCCAGGCAATCTCATTTTGCCGAAAATTGAAGAAAATCCAGCGGCTATATGCCTTATTCTCCTTGTTTTCGCCGGATGGCATGCTCTAACTCATGCGCGTGAAAGCCAAGAACAAAAGGGAATTCCTAGCATCGGTCAATATATATGTGGAAACAATAGCTCGACTATAGAGGACAAGAAATTTTGGGGCGGTCAGGCAAAAAGCTCACGGGAAAATGAAGTACTTTCAAGGAGTGCCATAGAATGGACAGATGTTCACTAAAACGATCATAATTTTGTCATTCGGAGTCCGTGTCGCTCCCACAAGTACTCAAACTGCTTGCAGCGAGCGTGTGAATCTAGAAAATACTCCCTGCTTGCGCCAGGAGGCCCGTAGTACCCTCAAATTCAGCCTTAATCGGAACATTTTGGCCATGAAAGTCAAAGAACATCATTCGTCGCTGTTTTTCAGACAAATTTCTGAACCCATTAGCACTTTGTTTTGAAGGAAATTCGAGAGATTATGTTGCTTATAGACATTAACCCCCCTGGTAGGGACAAACATACCTTTCTGCAGAAGCTCCATGATCCGGGCAATCTCATTTGGCCGTAAATTGAAGAAAATCCAGCGGCTATATGCCTTATTCTCCTTGTTTTCGCCGGATGGCATGCTGTAACTCATGCGCGTGAAAGCCAAGAACAAAAGGGTATTCCTGGCATCGGTCAATATATATGTGAAAACGATATCTCAACTATAGAGGACAAGAAATATTCGGGCGATCAGGGAAAAAGCGCTTGGTAAAATGAACTACTTTCAAGGACTGCCATAGAATGGACAGATGTTCACTAAAACGGTCATAATTTTGTCATTCGGAGTCCGTGTCGGACCCACAAGTACTCAAACTGCTCGCAGCGAGCATGCAAATCCAGCAAATAGTCCCCGCTTGCGCGAGGAGGCCCGGAGTACTCTCAAATTCGGCCTTCAGCAGGACTTGAAAGTCAAAGAACACCGTTCATCGCCGTTTTTCAGACAAGTTTCTGAACCCATTGGCACTTCCTTTTGAGGGAAATTCGAGATTATATGTTTCTTATAGACATTAGCCCCCCCTGGTAGGGACAAACATACCTTTCTGCAGATGCTATATGATCTGGGCAATCTCATTTTGCCGTAAATTGAAGAAAATCCAGCGGCTATATGCGTTATTCTCCTTGTTTTTGCCGGATGGCATGCTGTAACTCATGTGCATGAAAGCCAAGAACAAAAGGGCATTCCTGGCATCGGTCAATATATATGTGGAAACAATATCTCGACTATAGAGGACAAGAAATTTTGGGGCGGTCAAGCAAAAAGCGCACGGGAAAATGAATTACTTTCAAGGACTGCCATAGAATGGACAGATATTCACTAAAACAATCATAATTTTGTCATTCGGAGTCTGTGTCGCGCCCGCAAGTGCTCAAACTGCTCGCAACGAGCGTGCGAATCCAGAAAATACTCCCTGCTTGCACCAGGAGGCGCGGAGTACCCTCAAATTCAGCCTTAAGCAGGACTTTTTGGCCCTGAAGGTCAAAGAACATCATTCGTCGCTGTTTTTCAGACAAGTTTCTGAACCCATTGGCACTTTTTTTGAAGGAAATTCGAGAGATTATGTTGCTAATAGACATTAGCCCCCCTGGTAGGGACAAGCACACCTTTCTGCAGATGCTCTATGATCCGGACAACCTCATTTGGCCATAAATTAAAGAAAATCCAGTGGCTATATGCCTTATTCTCCTTGTTTTCGCCGGATGGCATGCTGTAACTCATGCGCGTGAAAGCCAAGAACAAAAGGGCATTCCTGGCATCGGTCAATATATATGTGGAAACGATATCTCCACTATAGAGGACAAGAAATTTTGGGGCGGTCAGGCAAGAAGCGCACAAGAAAATGAAGTACTTTCAAGGACTGCCATAGAATGGATAGATGTTCACTAAAACGGTCATAATTTCGTCATTCGGAATCCATGTCGAACCCACAAGTACTCAAACTGCTCGAGGCGAGCATGCAAATCCAGCATACAGTCCCCGCTTGCTCGGGGAGGCCCGGAGTACCCTCAAATTCGGCCTTAAGCAGGACTTTTTTGCCCTGAAAGTCAAAAACATCGTTCGTCGCCGTTTTTTAGACAATTTTCTGAACCCATTGGCACTTCCTTTTGAGGGAAATTTGGTAGATTATGTTGCTGATGGACATTAGACCCTTGGTAGGGACAAACGTACCTTTCTGCAGATGCTATATTATCCAGGCAATCTCATTTTGTCGTAAATTGACGAAAATCCAGCGGCTATATGCTTTATTCTCCTTGTTTTCACCAGATGGCATGTTGTAACTCATGCACGTCAAAGCCAAGAACAAAAGGGCATTGCTAGCATCGGTGAATATATATGTGGAAACGATATCTCCACTATAGAGGACAAGAAATTTTGGGGCGGTCAGGCAAGAAGTGCTCAAGAAAATGAAGTACTTTCAAGGACTGCCATAGAATGGACAGATGTTCACTAAAACGGTCATAATTTGGTCATTCGGAATCCATGTCGGATCCACAAGTACTCAAACTGCTTGAGGCGAGAATGCAAATCCAGAAAATACTCCCCGCTTGCGCCAGGAGGCCTGGAGTACCCTCAAATTCGACCTTAAGCAGGACTTTTTGACCCTGAAAGTCAAAGAACAACATTCGTCGCCCTTTTTCATACAAGTTTCTGAACCCATTGGCACTTCCTTTTGAAGGAAATCCGAGAGATTATGTTGCTTATAGACATTACCCCCTGGTAGGGACAAACGTATCTTTCTGCAGATGCTCTATGATCCGGGCAATCTCATTTTGCCGAAAATTGAAGGAAATCCAGCGGCTATATGCCTTATTCTCGTTGTTTTCGCTAGATGGCATGCTATAACTCATGCGCGTGAAGCCAAGAACAAAAGCGCATTCCTGGCATCGATCAATAGGTATGTGGAAACAATATCTCCAGTATAGAGGACAAGAAATTTTTGGGCGGTCAGGCAAAAAGCGCAGGGGAAAATGAAGTACTTTCAAGGACTGCCATAGAATGGACAGATGTTCACTAAAATGATCATAATTTTTTCATTCGGAATCTGTGTCGCACCCACAAGTACTCAAACTGCTCGCAGCGTGCATGCGAATCCAGAAAATACTCCCTGCTTGCGCAAGGAGGCCCGGAGTACCCTCAAATTCAGCCTTAAGCAGGACTTTTTGGCCCTGAAAGTCAAAGAACATCATTCGTCGCTGTTTTTCAGACAAGTTTCTAAACCCATTGGCACTTTGTTTTGAAGGAAATTCGAGAGATTATGTTGCTTATAGACACTAGCCCCCCTGGTAGGGACAAACATACCTTTCTGCAGATGCTCTATGATCTAGGCACTCATTTGGCCGTAAATTGAATAAAATCCAGCGGCTATATGCCTTATTCTCCTTGTTTTCGTCGGATGGCATGTTGTAACTCATGCGCGTGAAAGCCAAGAACAAAAGGGCATTCCTGGCATCGGTCAATATATATGTGGAAACAATATCTAGACTATAGAGGACAAGAAATCTTGGGGCTATCAGGCAAAAAGCGCACAGTAAATGAAGTACTTTCAAGGACTGCCATAGAAAGGACAGATGTTCACTAAAACGGACATAACTTTGTCATTCACAGTCCGTGTCAGACCCACAAGTACTCAAACTGCTCGCGGCGAGCATGCGAATCCAGCAAATAGTCCCTGCTTGCATGGGGAGGCCTGGAGTACCCCCAAATTCGGCCTTAAGCAGGACTTTTTTACCCTGAAAGTCAAAGAACATCGTCCGTCGTTGTTTTTCAGACAATTATCTGAACCCATTGGCACTTCCTTTTGAGGGAAATTTGAGAGATTATGTTGCTTATAGACATTAGTCCCCCTGGTAGGGACAAACATACCTTTCTGCAGATGCTCTATGATCCGGGCAATCTCATTTGGCCGTAAATTGAAGAAAATCCAGCGGCTATATGCCTTATTCTCCTTGTTTTCGCCAGATGGCATGCTGTAAGTCATCCGTGTGAAAGCCAAGAACAAAAGGGCATTCCTCGCATCGGTCAATATATATGTGGAAACGATATCTCCACTATAGAGGACAAGAAATTTTGGGGCGGTCAGGCAAGTAGCGCAAAAGAAAATGAAGTACTTTCAGGGACTGCCATAGAATGGACAGATGTTCACTAAAACGGTCATAATTTTGTCATCCGGAATCCATGTCGAACCCACAAGTTCTCAAACTACTCACGCCAAACATGCGAATCTTGCAAATTGTCCCCGCTTGCGCGAGGAGGCCCGAAGTACCCTCAAATTTGGCCTTAAGCAGGACTTGAAAGTCAAAGAACATCATTCGTCGCTGTTTTTCAGACAATTTTCTGAACCCACTGACACTTTGTTTTGAAGGAAATTCGAGAGATTATGTTGCTTATAGACATTAGTCCCCCTGGTAGGGACAAACATACCTTTCTGCAGATGCTCTATGATCCGGGCAATATCATTTGGCCGTAAATTGAAGAAAATCCAGCGGCTATATGCCTTATTCTCCTTGTTTTCGCCGGATGGCATGCTGTAACTCATGCGCGTGAAAGCCAAGAACAAAAGGCATTCCTTGCATCGGTCAATATATATGTGGAAACGATATCTTGACTCTAGAGGACAAGAAATTTTGGGGCGATCAGGCAAAAAGTGCACGGTAAAATGAAGTACTTTCAAGGACTGCCATAGAATGGACAGATTTTCATAAAAACGGTCATAATTTTGTCATTCGGAGTCCGTGTCGAACCCACAAGTACTCAAACTACTTGCGGTGAGCATGCGAATCCAGCAAATAGTCCCCGCTTGTGCGAGGAGGCCCTGAGTACCCTCAAATTTGGCCTTAAGCAGGACTTGAAAGTCAAAGAACATCATTCGTCGCTGTTTTTCAGACAATTTTCTGAACCCACTGGCACTTCGTTTTGAACGAAATTCAAGAGATTATGTTGCTTATTGACATTAGTCCCCCTGGTAGGGACAAACATACCTTTCTGCAGATGCTCTATGATCCGGGCAATCTCATTTGGCTGTAAATGGAAGAAAATCCAGCGGCTATATGCCTTATTCTCCTTGTTTTCGCCGGATGGCATGCTGTAACTCATGCATGTGAAAGCCAAGAACAAAAGGGCATTACTTGCATCGGTCAATATATATGTGGGAACGATATCTTGACTATAGAGGACAAGAAATTTTGGGGCGATCAGGCAAAAAGCGAACGGTAAAATGAAGTACTTTCAAGGACTACCATAGAATGGACAGATGTTCACAAAAACGGTCATAATTTTGTCATTCAGAGTCCGTGTCGGACCCACAAGTACTCAAACTGCTCGCGGCGAGCATGCGAATCCAACAAATAGTCCCCGCTTACGCGACGAGGCCCGGAGTACCCTCAAATTTGTCCTTAAGGAGGACTTGAAAATCAAAGAACACCGTTCATCGCCGTTTTTCAGACAAGTTTCTGAACCCATTGGCACTTCCTCTCGAGGGAAATTCGAGAGATTATGTTGCTTATAGACATTAGCCCCCATGGTAGGGACAAACATACCTTTCTGTAGATGATATATGATCCGAGCAATCTCATTTTGCCGTAAATTGAAGAAAATCCAGCGGCTATATGCCTTATTCTCCTTGTTTTCACGGATGGCATGTCAGAACTCATGCGCTGCGGAAAGCCAAGAACAAAAGGGCATTCCTGGCATCGGTCAATATATATGTGGAAACGATATCTCGACTATAAAGGGAAAGAAATTTTGGGGCTATCAGGCAAAAAGCGCACGGTAAATGAAGTACTTTCAAGGACTGCCATAGAATGGACAGATGTCCACTAAAACGGTCATAATTTTGTCATTCGGAGTCCGTGTCGGACCCACAAGTACTCAAACTGCTCGCGACATGCATGCAAATCTAGCAAATAGTCCTCGCTTGCGTGAGGAGGCCTGGAGTACCCTCAAATTTGGCCTTAAGCAGGACTTGAGAGTCAAAGAACACCGTTCGTCGCCGTTTTTCAGATAAGTTTCTGATCCCATTGGCACTTCCTTTTGAGGGAAATTCGAGAGATTATGTTGCTTATAGACATTAGCCCCCCTGGTAGGGACAAACGTACCTTTCTGCAGATGCTATATGATCCGGGCAATCTCATTTTGCCGTAAATTGAAGAAAATCCAGCGGCTATATGCCTTATTCTCCTTGTTTTCGCCGGATGGCATGTCAGAAACTCATGCTACCAAACCCAAGAACAAAAGGGCATTCCTGGCATCGGTCAATATATATGTGGAAACGATATCTTCACTATAGAGGACAAGAAATTTTGGGGCGGTCAGGCAAAAAGCGCACGAGAAAATGAAGTACTTTCAAGGACTGCCATAGAATGGACGGATGTTCACTAAAACGGGCATAATTTTGTCATTCGGAGTCTGTGTCGCACCCACAAGTACTCAAACTGCTCGGGGCGAGCCTGCAAATCTATAAAATCCTCCCCGCTTGCGCCAGGAAGCCTGGAGTACCCTGAAAATTGGGCCTTAAGCAGCACTTTTTGACCCTGAAAGTGATGTAGGGCGGAACCCTATGATGACGATCTTTCCATTGTATCCTACGGGGAATCACGAAGAACACACGGAAGCACAAAGGGGAAACATGGGGAAAACAAGAGAGAATCACTAAACCGACAAGGAATCAATCACACAAGTGCTAGATCACCGAGAACAAAGAGTAACACATGATCCACAAATCAACAAAGGTAAGGATACAATGGAACCGTTCTTCTCCGTGAGGAGGTCTTGATGATCTTCCCTAGAAAAGGGTCTTGAATTCGCTTGGGGGATCTTCTCCAAAGAGGTCGTGAACTCCGAGGAGAAGTATCCAAGTGGATGAGCAAGGCTCTCACACAAATATGAGCTAAACCAATGCTACCCTAGAGAGGTGGGGACGAGAGAGTATATATATATAGTCTAGTGGGGCGAAGGGGTACATGGGCTGCGGCCCAACATGAAATTAGCACTCAGGTGTCGGACGTCCGGAAGGCGTCGGACGTCCGGGGCTTCGGAACGGTCTGGACGTCCGGGTCTGTCGGACTTCCATAAATTCGGCTCTGGTCCCGGTCGGCCGGTCATCCGGTGGCTTCGGTCTTCCGTTAATTTCCTCTCGGGTGCCCAGCTGCTGGACGTCCGGAGGGCATCGGTCGTCTGTGGCCCCGGGCGTCGTCGGATGTCCGGGAAGGGCCGATCGTCCGTGACCTGTATCTCTATCCTGTCTTCTTTCCCTCGCTGTAGCGTCTCCCAGGGCTCTGATGTCCGGGGCCGGCCGGTCGTCCGGTGCCTGTAGCTTCACAAATGGCCTTTCTTCTTGATGTCCGTGCTTGACGTCCTTGCCACCTTGGCCATTGGGTGTAGCTGTCCCGTGGCTCTCCTCCAGGTACCTGATCACACACAAAGTGTCCATATGAGGTAGTAGCCAAATCTCGTGAGTAGGAAGAGGGTGTTCGGAAAGGAGCGAGTTCACCTTATCTTCAATAGCCTTTGCTCTAGCTCTTGTCATGGGTCCAAGTGGTGTTGAGGAAGATGTAGATACGTCCATGGGGATGAGAAAGGGATGCTCTGCATTATCTCCCCCCCCCTTGGGAAATATCCAACCACGGATCAAAAGCTTCATGTCCAAGGTATGGCGCAAGGTCCTTGACGTTGAAGATGTCTCTCACATTGTACTTGCCTCGTGGTATGTCTATCTTGTAGGCGTTGTCGTTGTAGCGTGCTAGCACCTTGAAGGGTCCATCAGCTCGAGGGAGATGTTTGGACTTGCGTTCATTGGGGAAGCGGTCCTTTCGAAGGTGTATCCACACAAGATCGCCAATGTTGAAGGTCATGGGTTGCTTGTTGACGTTGAGCTTGGTCGCTAGTCATTGTACTTGGCGCTCGATGGTGTGCCTTGTATCCTCATGCATATTCTTGATGTAGCTTGCCCGTGCACTCACATCCATGTTGGTGCGCTCTTGTAGAGGAAGAGGTAGAATGTCCAATGGTGACAACGGGTTGAATCCATAGACGACCTCGAAGGGGGACTTGCCGGTAGTCGAATGTCTTGTACGGTTGTAGGCGTACTCGGCAATGGGTCTACATGCTTCCCACTCCTTAATGTTCTTCTTGATGAACACACGAAGTAGAGTGGAGAGAGTCCGGTTCGTCACCTCCGTTTGGCCGTCCGTTTGACGAGGGTATGCGGATGAGAAAAGAGCTTGATTCCAAGCTTGGCGCATAGGGTCTTCCAAAAGTAACTCAAGAACTTGATGTCGCGGTCGGAGACGATTGTCTTTGGTACTCCAGGGAGACACAATATTTCCCTACAAAAGAGATTTGCAACATGTGAAGCATCGTCTATCTTGTTGCAAGGGATGAAATGTGCCGTCTTAGAAAATCGGTCCACAACAACAAACACGTAATCCTTTTGATGTAGGGCGGAACCCTAAGGCGACGATCTTTCACGTTTGGAGTGGATCCTACGGGGAATCACGAAGAACACGCGGAAGCACAAAGCGAAACACGGGGAAAACGAATGAGAGAATCCCTAAACCAACAAGGAATCGATCACACAAGTGCTAGATCACCGAACACAAAGAGATACACGAGATCCAAAGTCAACGAAGGTAGAGGATACAAAGGAACCGTTCTTCTCCGTACGGATGTCTTGATGATCTTCCCTAGAAAGGGGTCTTGAATCCGCTTGGGGGATCTTCTCCGAAGAGGTCGTGAACTCCGGGGAGAAGTATCCAAGTGGATGAGCAAGGGCTCTCACACAAATATGAGCTAATCCAATGCTAACCCTAGCTAGGAGGTGGGAGAGGCCTATTTATAGTCTTAGTGCAAAAGGGGGCGAAGTGGAGGGGTACATGGGCTTTGGCCCGAAACTGTGCGCAGACAGGTACCAGACGTCCGCTGGGGACCGGTCGTCCTGGTGGCTAATGGGGGTCCGGTCGTCCGGTGTTGTCGGACGTCCGCTGGATTCGTTCTGTGAACGAGGCGCTGGTCGTCCGGAATCTTCATACTTCCGTTAATATTCATTCTATTCGGAGGTGCCGGACATCCGGGGACTTCGGTCGTCTGCTCGCTGGAGAGTGTGGCCGATTGTCCGGTCTGGGCCGGACGTCCGCTCGCTGGAGCCTGCGTTGGCTGGGACTTGGCAGCTGGGGCTTCAGGCGCCGGACGTCCGGTCCCGACCGGTCGTCCGGTGGCTGGAGCTTTCTCCAGTAGATCTTCTTCTCGACCTTCGTGGTTGGTAGCTTTCCCTCCTTGTTCGATGGATGTAGATGCACCATGGCTTTCCTCCGGGTACTTGATCACACACAGAGTGTCCATATGAGGTAGTAGCCAAGTCTCGTGAGTAGAGAGAGGAAGTTCGGAAAGGAGCGAGTTCACCTTATCTTCGATAGCCTTTGCTCTAGCTCTTGTCATGGGTCCAAGTGGTGTTGAGGGCGATGTAGATAAGTCCATGGGGATGAGTGAGGGATGCTCCGCATCATCTTCCCCCCCTTGGGAAAGATCCGACCACGGATCAAAAGCTTCATGTCCATGGTATGGCGCAATGTCCTTGACGTTGAAGATGTCGCTCACATTGTACTTGCCTTGTGGTAGGTCTATCTTGTAGGCGTTGTCGTTGTATCATGCTAGCACCTTGAAGGGTCCATCGGCTCGAGGGAGAAGTTTGGACTTGCGTTCGTTGGGGAAGCAGTCCTTTCGAAGGTGTATCCACACAAGATCGCCGATGTTGAAGATCATGGGTTGCTTGTTGACGTTGAGCTTGGTCGCTAGTCGTTGTACTTGGCGCTCGATGGTGTGCCTTGTATCCTCATGCATCTTCTTGATGTAGCTTGCCCATGCACTCGCATCCATGTTGGTGCGCTCTTGTAGAGGAAGAGGTAGAATGTCCAATGGTGACAACGGGTTGAATCCGTAGACGACCTTGAAGGGGGACTTACCGGTAGTCGAATGTCTTGCGTGGTTGTAGGCGTACTCGGTGATGGGTAGACATTCCTCCCTCTCCTTGATGTTCTTCTTGATCAACCCGCAAAGTAGAGTGGAGAGAGTTCGGTTCGTCACCTCCGTTTGGCCGTCGGTTTGAGGATGGTATGCGGATGAGAACAAGAGCTTGATTCCGAGCTTGGCGCATAGGGTCTTCCAAAAGTAGCTCAAGAACTTGACATCGCGGTCGGAGACGATCGTCTTTGGTACTCCATGGAGACGCAAGATTTCCCTACAAAAGAGATTTGCAATGTGTGAAGCATCGTCTATCTTGTTGCAAGGGATGAAATGTGCCATTTTAGAAAATCGGTCCACAACAACAAACACGGAATCCTTTCCATTTTGAGTTCTAGGCAAACCAAGTAGAAAGTCCATGCTAATGTCTTCCCAAGGTTGATAAGGAATAGGAAGAGGCATGTAAAGACCATGAGATTCAGCTTTAGACTTAGCTTTACGACATGTAGAGCATCGGGTGGTGAAGCGTGAGACGTCTCGAAACATCTTGGGCCAAAAGTAGTTCTTGGAGAGCATGGCGAATGTCTTATCTCGTCCAAAGTGTCCCATGAGTCCGCCTCCATGAGCCTCTTGCAAAAGTAGCAAACGAAGGGAAGACTCGGGAATGCAAAGTTTGTTTGCTTTCATAAGGTAAGCATCCTTGATATAATATTGTTCCCAAGAAGTATGCGTCAAACACTTAGCATAAGGAATAGCAAAAGATGGATCATTAGCATACAAGTCTTTGATGTGCTCGAACCCAATAACATTCAACTCAAGTTTAGTGACAAGTGTACATATGCGTGAAAGCGCATCCCCAACTACATTTTCCTTACCCTTAATGTATTTGATCATATAGGTGAAAGATTCGATAAATTCACTATATTTGGCATGACACTTGTTCAACTTAGTTTGACCTTTTAAGTACTTAAGCGTTTCATGGTCGGTATGGATGACAAACTCATGAGGTCTAAGATAATGTTCCCAAACATGTAGTACACGCAATAAAGCATACAATTCTTTGTCATATATGGGATAGTTAAGTTGAGCACCGGAGAGTTTTTCACTAAAATATGCAATGCCTCGTTTTTCTTGCATCAAAACTCCGCCAATTCCGGTACCACTTGCATCACAATGAACCTCAAAAGTTTTGTCAAAATAGGGCAAAGCAAGAATCGGAGCATGAGTAAGCAAAGACTTGAGCTCATCAAAAGGGGTGGATTGCAAAGATCCCCAAACAAAAGGAGCATTCTTCTTACTCAAAGTATGCAAAGGAGCGGCAATTGTGCTAAAATCTTTCACAAAGCGGCGATAAAAACCCGCAAGACCAAGAAAACTACACACTTGTTGCAAATTGATGGGTTGGGGCCAAGTTTTAATTGCTTCAATTTTAGTTTCATCAACATGGACACCCTTGGAAGATACAACGAAACCCAAGAAAACCACTTTGTCAACACCAAATGTGCACTTTTTCATGTTGGCATAAAGACTTTCCTTGCGAAGTGTTTGTAAAACAGCCCAAACATGATCAAGATGCTCTTTCATGATTTTGCTAAACACAAGAATATCATCGAAGTAAACCACAACAAAGACTCCAATATAAGGTCGAAGTACATGATGCATGAGACGCACAAAAGTACCGGGAGCCTCCGATAAACCCATAGGCATAACTAACCACTCATATAAGCCAAATTTGGTTTTGAAAGCAGTTTTCCATTCATCACCCTCGTGAATGCGTATTTGATAATAGCCACTTTTAAGATCAATTTTTGAGAAAAAGTTGGCTCCACTAAGTTCATCAAGCATATCATCTAAGCGAGGGATGGGATGCCTCAGAGTGACGGTGATAGCATTTATAGGTCTACAATCGGAACACAAGCGGAAACTTCCATCGGGCTTAGGCACTAGTATAACGGGAACGGCACAAGGGCTTAAGCTTTCACGTACATGACCGTTGTTGATTAGTTGTTGTACTTGCCTTTGAGTCTCCTTGGTTTCTTCGGGATTGACACGGTGTGGAGCTTTGTTTGGAAGTGGCGCTCCGGGGATGAGGTCGGTTCGATGCTCAATGCCTCGTAGAGGAGGTAGACCCGGAGGTAGCTCATCGGGGAAGACATCTTGAAATTCCTGCAAAAGAGATTGAAACACCAAAGGTAGCTCGTGAATGGTATTAGTTTTTGGTTCTCCATCCTTGCACACAAGGACGAAGTGCATCACACTTGATGGTTCTCACACACTTCCCTCATCTCACTTTTTTTGGCAAATAGTATGAGATTTTTCTCTCTAGGCGAGAGGCACTCAAGTTTGGCTTGTGGCTCTCACTCACTTCTTGGTAGATATCTTTTTCACTCTTCTCTCTATGGTGGGTGGCTTGCTTGTCGGCTATCAGTTGACTAGGAGACATAGGTCGTAGCACATATTCCTTCCCTTCCATCTTGAAGCTATAGTGATTGGTACACCCGTTGTGGAAGACACCACGGTCGAATTGCCATGGTCGACCAAGAAGGAGGTGGCAAACGGTCATTGGGACCACATTACACTCCAAAGTGTCCTCATATGCACCTATTTTGAAGGAGACTTGGACCGTATGCTCAACTCGTATAGTGTCGGAGTCACTTAGCCATTGAACCTTGTAGGGGTGCGGGTGTTTCTTCTTGACCAATTGAAGCTTGGAGCATAGTTCTTCACTCGCCAAGTTGTGGCAACTACCTCTGTCGATGATGACCTTGACGGACATTCCATTGATGCCGGCCTTTGTGTGGAAGATGTGGCATCGTTGGTCTTCTTCTTGTTGATGTTGAAGAGTCCAGACCTTGGAGACAACGAGAGCGGGGCTCGAATCCTCATCACAAAAGACTCTATCATCTTCATCCTCATTCACTCGCCTATGCATGGCCTCTTGCTCAAGAGCTTCCATTTCATCTTCACTCATTTTGTCGTAGGTGCCATCGCCGTTGAGGATCATGGTGCGCTTGTTTCTGCATTCATAGGAGTTGTGGCCTCGGCCGCTGCAAGTGAAACACTTGAAGGAGCTTGTCTTGACGGTTTCATCGGTTGGAGTACATGACGAAGCACGCGGCTTGAAGTTGCTTGTAGTAGGAGGAAGACGACTTGAACTTGTGGAAGTTTTCTTGTACTTGACTTGTCGTCGTTGCTTGGAGAAGGCTTGGTTGATGTCGAAGTTGGAGTAGTTGTTGAAGCTTGGTTATTGGAGAAGCCGTAGGTCTTGGAGGAGTACTTGGCGTACTTGAAGTCATCTTGCACTTGGCGTTCTGCCTTTGTAGCTTGATGCACGAGCTCAATGAGGTTGGAGTAGGGTTGGAAGTCGGCGATCTTTTTGATGGGATGATTGAGTCCATTCAAGAATCGTGCCATTGTTTGCTCATCATCCTCCGTGACATTGGCTCGAATCATTGCAATCTCCATTTCCTTGTAGTATTCTTCAACACTCTTTGTTCCTTGCTTGAGGAGTTGTAGCTTCTTGACGAGATCGCGGTTGTAGTAGGTTGGCACAAAACGTGCTCGCATGACATCCTTCATTTGAGCCCAAGTGGTGATTGGAGGTTCACCTCTTGCTTGTCGGCCCTTAAGGATTTGTTCCCACCATATGAGCACATAGTCTTGGAACTCAAGTGATGCCATAGCGATCTTCTTCTCTTCCTCATAGTTGTGCAAACAAAAGATTTTGTCGACCTTCAATGCCCATGAGAGGTATTCTTCGGGATCATTGCTTCCATTGAACTTGGGCATTGTGAATTTGAGCTTCCTATAGCGTTGCTCTTCATTGTGTTGTTGGCGAAGGTGATGATGATGCCCTTGACGTGGAGGGTAATCATCCTCATGTTGCTCTTAGCGTGGAGGAAGTCCATGATCAACTTGCTCTTGTGAACCTTGAGGTTGAGGTGGAGCTTGACGAGCTTGTGAGGGAGCTTGTGTAGCTTGACGTTGGACACGCGGATGGTAGTTCCTCTCTTGGATTTCTTCTCGAAGGGCTTCCTCCTCATTTCGCCGTTCGCGATTGCGGTTGGCGATAGCTCGACTTGATGCTTGAAGGGCACGTTCCGCCTCAAGAGCTTGTGCTTCTCGTTGTTGTTGTTGAAGACGTTGAGCCTGCGCGTCTTGTTGCTCTTGGTGTAGACGCGCTCGTTCTTGTTCTTCTTGGCGACGAAGACGTTGTCATTCTTGAGCTTGAGCAAACGCTACTTGGTTTGATTAAGGACGAGGGACTTGCTCATCGACTTGCTCTTGTGAATGCTTGACGTGTAGCGGGTTGTGAGATGCATGATGGTCTTGACGCGCGGCTCGTCGAGGAGTGTTCGATGACGGTTTACTTAAGCCGGAGAAGGAGTCGTCGGAGTGTCGACTTGAGTGGCTCCGTCTTGAGTATGATGATGTAGAAGGAGGCCGGTTCACCAACAAGGCGCGGATCTCGTCCATTCTTGCATCGTTCTCTTGCTTGTGCGCGTCGAGCTTGTTGTCGAAGTAGTCTCTTGTACGTTGCTCGGAGAGTCGCAAATCAGTGGCGAGGTTGTCGATGCGGTCATTCATTGCTTGTTGCTCTTGATGCAACGCTCGTTGTGCACCAAAGAGGTGGCTCTTGGTGACGTATGATGACATGTCGTCGTCTTGCTCGATGAAGAGTGGGTTGGTAGAAGTACTTGCCCTATCCATCATTTCAAGCAAAATGTGAGTGGTAGGAGGAGAAGAACTTATACCAATG